>PVJC01006670.1:0-54114 GCA_004026665.1 Murina feae | reverse complement strand
AAAAATCTGATGAACAGAATAAACTGGTGAATAGAATAGAATCAGAGGCATAGAAAGGGAGTGGACTGACAATTTTCGGGGGTTAAGGGTGTTGGGGATGCGTGAAGAGACTGGACAATAATTGTACACCTATGGATGAGGACAGTGGGGGGGGCAAGGACAGAGGTTGGGGTGGGAAATGGGAGGGGAGCTATGGGGGAAAAAAGAGGAACAACTGTAGTAATCTGAACAATAAAGATAAAAAAAATAATAGTATCTATTTTTAGGGTTACTGGGATAGTAAAATCAGTAGGTACATGTCTGCTAGGACAGAAGATTCTAGGTTGTCATCTCAGATCTCATCTCCCTGACTTAGTAATTTCCTGGCCTAAACTGAAATGGGATGGTGAACTTCCCATAGATGGTGGCTTCTCAGCCTGAAGACATTCATTCATCCATGAAATATCCATTTAAATATGAACAACTACTAAATATTCAAAAGCATCTATATATATAAAGGCTAATATGCTAAGTGTCTAACCATCCAACTGGTCACTATGATGTGCACTGACCACCAGGGGGCAGACACTCAACACAGGAGCTGCTGTGAAGCACGCTGGCAATTTAAAGAGAAATGGCACGATGGACTTGGCACCCAGAAAGCAACACTTGGCTTCCCCCAAGTGAGACACGGGCCCTGCCACCACCCTGGAGCAACACCCCACCAAATAGCAGCTGACAATGCTAAGACCTTGTGGAGCAAAATCCCACCTGCAGCCCAGCCCAGCCTAGCCTGGAAATGGTGCCTGTGGGCACCAGGTAAGGACATCACGTAGCAATGCCTGGCTTCCTCTCCCTAGCAACTGGCCTCCTTCCAGTTTCTTCAGCTCAGGAACACGGCTTGCTTTATAGCCAGGTGCAAACATTTTACACTTTACCCAAATGTCTGTGAAGCGTTTTCCTCTACCTCATCTCATTTGATCCTCACAAAGTCCTGGAGTAGGTAGATAAGAGACTCGGTGAAATCCTATTTTTCTTTTCATTAGCCGGTAAATGGAGATTTAGAAAGCTTAGAAACTTGACCCGACTGAAAAGAAGTAAGAAATGCTGGACCGTGAAAATGACTTCAGGTTTTCTCACTGCACAGAATATAGTCATACACTGCTGCAGTTAAATATTTCACCCTTTGTTCTCTCTGCATGATCTACATTAATAATCTGCTTCATGTTAATATTTACTGTTGTGTTGCTGACAATTACCTGAAAGAGAAGTTGAGATGCTTCACTGGGCTGGAAAAAGTTTAGCTAAATCATAAAGCAGGCCTAATTAAGCAAGTTTATTCTATATATATATAAAAAGCTAAGTTGACTCGCACATATGCAATACATATAAAGCTCTTGCTGGCACCAATTGCACATGTGTTTTTTGATCTGTCATTGTCGTTGTGAATTTGGTTGCTACTTCTATTACATAGAAAGGGCCAATAGCAATATTAAAATATTTCTTCTAATTAGTTTCCTTTCAGTGTGCATGAATTTGTGCACCAGGCCACTAGTAAATCTAATCTAATAAACGACTAATATGCAAATTGACCCTCACTCCATTACACCTAAGCCATGCCCACCAGCCAAGCCATGTCCACCAGCCAGTCAGAGCAACTGTATGCAAATTAACCCAGCCAAGATGGTGGCCGGCAGCCACAGAGCTAGAACAAACAGGAGGGTTCCATTGCACCAGCGATGGAGGAAACTGCCTGCCTAGGCAAGCTATGGTCTCTGCTCAAGGCAACAATGTTTCAATTATAGAAGCCATGGAGCTGAAGCAAACAGGCTTCATTGCCTGACTAGGCCTCCACTCAAGGCAAGAAAGTTTCAATTATAGAAGATAAATAAACCCCAGAAACCTGATTGGGTCAATGGGAGCTATGGGCAGCCTGAAAACAGCCCTCAGCCCCTCACTCAGGCTGGCCAGGCACCCCAGTAGGGACCTGAACCCTGAAGGGGCTGTGAGCAGCCTGAAAACGGCCCTTGGCCTCTTACCCATGCTGGCCACACCCCCATGGATTGAGGGTCTCCACTGGGGAGCTTGGCAAACCTGCAAACAGCCATCAGCCCCTCACCCAGGCTGGCTAGGCACACTAGCAGGTGGACATCCCCCGAAGGGACCCAAACTGTGAGAGGGCACAGGCCAGGCTGAGGGACCCCCCCTCCCCGAGTGCACAGAATTTTGTGCACTGGGCCCCTAGTTAAAAATATAAAGTTACTTATGAGGATAAGTGCTGTTTCTCTGCCACTCCTCACAAGTGTCTGAAGGAAATGTGCTCAGAATGGCCTACTATCTGCCCCAGTCACTTCCCTGTCCTCTCCCACTCACCCTGCACAAGGCACATGGACCTCCTGTTGCTACTCAGATGCTCCCCCTATATACACCTGCCTCAGGTCCTCTGCCATTCTGGTGACCTGGAATGTTCTTTCTCAGCTAGCCACATAGTTCTTAGTCTCTTATATTCATGTCTCTGTCCTCTCCTCTAGCCTCTGACCACTCTGTGAAATAGCAGTAGCATCACTCTCCTCGCCCTGATCCCTGACTTCATATTGTGTGTTTATTGTCTTCCTCACCTAATGGAATGTCTGCTCCCTGAGGATAACAACTTTGTCTTGATCACTGGTATCCCTTGGTGCCTGGAATAGAGAAGGTGCTCAATAAATATTTGTTGAGGGAGTGAATTTGTAAATTACAGAATATAGTTATTTTGGTTGGCCAAAAATATAGTCTTATTCTTTTCTGTCTCTGTAGAAGCACAGTCTTTGTCATCAGCTTTATTGGGACCCTCAAGGAACACTAGAGTTCAGAAGGTACTAAGGGTGAGTACAGTATTGTTGTTTGTTTGCTTACATTTTACAACTAGTATACCTAAGCCTCTTTTTTAAAAAAATGAATTTGAAAGAGTGTCAAGGGAAAGATGGAAGTCTCCTTCATTGCCCCCTATACCAAAAGTCTAACTCCCTCAGAAGTAATTACCACCAGAAATTGGGTAGATGCCCTGCCAGACCTCTTCCCATTCATGAACATATATGTATGTGTGTGTGTGTGTGTGTGTGTGTTTTGCCATTTAAAGAGAAAAGCCATTCTATGTTGCTGCTTCCTCTATAGCAGCTTCCCACTGTCTACAACAGTTATATACCTTGGAAATCTTTGTTCAAAGCATGCATCAGTTTGTCATTCTTTTTTTTCAACTTTTTAAACTCAGTTTTTTAAATTTACAGAAAGTAAAATTCAATCTTTGGTATATAGTTTCTGAGTTCAGGCAAATGCATGCAGTTGTGTAACTGTGACCACAGTCATGATGGAAAATGGTGCCATCACCCATCCGTGTTGATGTGCTGTTCCTCCATAGGCAAAAAAATATAGTGTAGGTATCCTATATAATAGATAATAGAAGCCTAATATGCAAATTGTCCCCTTGACTGGGAGTTTGACTGCTCACTATGGCATGCGCTGACCACCAAGGGCGATGCAGAACATGGCAGGTATCAGATACACAAAGCTGGCAGCTGGCAGCTGGCAGCTGACAGCAGTTGGAAACACTGCCGGCTCCAATGGGCCCAGACGAGAGTGGGACCATCGTGGTCTGGTGGAGCACATCAGTGGGCAGTGCCAGACCAAGGTGGGTGCAAGTGGGGCTCAATTGCCCGCCAGTTGCCCCTCAGATGGCAACCAGTGGTGGTGGAGGGGAGTGGGGCCACCATCAAACTCCCAGGTGCTGAGGGAGCTGGGTGAGGGCCCAATAACTCAGGTGGAGGGGGGAAGGGTGTGGGAGCCCAGGGGCCTAGGTGCTGCCCAAGGCCCTTGCACACCAGACGCTTGCATTTCAATCGCCATCCAGGCCTAAGGACTGCATCTGTGCATGAATTTCATGCACCAGGCCTCTAGTTTACACATAATTATACATAAAAGTGTTGAACATGTTACATTTAAGTTTCATGGTATTGTTAATGAACACCCTCTTGTGTTTCTTGCTTAGGGGCTATTGTCTGATTCTCGAAGCACCAAGACTCCAACAGAGTAGAAAGTGGGAGAGTAGAAGATTCTGGCATCCAGACTCTGGATGCAGGCAGTGATGTTGGCTCAGTTGCAGACACTAGTCAGTGGAGCTTTGGGAACTGAGTGGATCTAGGCAATAACTTCTCTCTTGGCTGTTTATTGGATACCATTGCATTTCTTCATTCTGACGTAAGGCTCTGCCTGGATACCAGTAGTATGTTTGTGGGGCAGTCTCTAGGGGCAGATTTCCATCAAACGATGCTTCTTAGCACAATTTTTAACTTTATTATTTGAAGGAATTTTAGATTTACAAAAATGTTGCAAAAATAGTACAGAGAATTTACATACACATACCCATCACCCAACTTCCCCTAATATTCCTACCTTAAATAAGTTTAATACAACTGTTCAAACAAGGAAATTAACACTGGTTCAGTACTATGAACTAAATGACAGACTTAGTCACATTTTACTAGTTTTCCCACTGATGTCCTTTTTCTGTCCCAAGATCTTATCCAGGACCCCATACTGCATTTAGTTGTCATGTCTCTTTAATCTCCAATCTGTAATGGTTGTTCGGAAGACAACTACTATGTTATTTTGTTAGACTGTCTCAGTTTGGGTTTGTCTGATTTCTCATGTCTAGAGGTTATGCATATTTGGCAGAATACCACAGAGGTCATGTGCCCTCCTCATTGCATTGTATCAGGGAGTTCTTGATGTCCATGTGTCTTATCACTGGGGCTGTTAACCTGGATCACTTGGTTAAGGTGCTCTCTGCTGGGTTCCCCTTCTTTTTTTAAAAAAAATAAATATTTATTGTTGAAAGTATTGCATATGTCCCCCTTTTTCCCATTGAAAAAGGCCTCCCCTGCCCTCCCCCAGCCTTCACCACGTTATTATCTGTGTCCATGTGTTATGCATATCTATATAAAAGCCTAGGTGGCTCTCATGCGATGCCCTCATGTCATCACAAGATGGCCACGCCCACGTCATCATAAGATAACCACCACAAGATAGCCGGCAAGGGAGGGCAGTTGTTGGCCATCAGGCTGGCAGGGGAGGGCAGTTGGAGGTGAGATGAGGCTGGAGGGGAGGGCAGTTGGGATGACCAGGCCAGCAAAGGAGGGCAGTTGGGGGCAACCAGGCTGGCAGGGGAGGGCATTTGGGGGTGATTGAGCCAGCAGGGGAACAGTTAGGCATCAATCAGGTCAGCAGGGTAGCTGTTAAGCAGTGATTGGGTTGGCAGGGTAGTGGTTAGGGAGTGATCATGCTGGCAGGCAGAAATGGTTAGGGGCAATCAGGCAGGCAGGCAGGTGAGTGGTTAGGAGCTAGCAGTCCCAGATTGTGAGAAGGATGTCCAACTGCCAGTTTAGGCAGGGATTGGGCCTAAACTGGCAGTCGGACATCCCCCAAGAGGTCCCAGATTGGAGAGCATGCAGTCGGACATTCCCTGAGAGGTCCCAGATTGGAGAGGGTGCAGGGTGGGCGGGGGCGGGGGGGTCCTCTCAGTGCACGAATTTTGCATACTGGGCCTGTAGTATGCATATAAGGTCTTTGATGGATTACCTCTCACCCACCCACTCTCCCCTCCAAGATTCCGTACTCTGTTCCACACGTCTATGTCTCTGGATCCACTCTGTTCATCAGTTTATTTTGTTAATTAGGTTCCATATATGAGTGAGATCACATGATACTTGTCTTTCTCTGTCTGGCTTATTTCACGTAGCTTTATGCTCTTCAGGTCCCTCCATGCTGGCTCAAAGGGTAAGAGATTCTTCTTTTTTACAACTGCATAGTATTCCATGGTATAAATGTACCACAGCTTTTTTATCCACTCATCTATTGATGGGCACTTGGGCTATTTCTAGATCTTAGCTATTGTAAACTGTGCTATGACTATAGGGGTGCATACATTCTTTGTAATTGATGTTTTGGGTTCCTTAGGATATATTTCTAGAAATGGGATCACTGGGTCAAAATGGCAGTTCCATATTTAATTTTTTGAGGAGACTATACTGTTTTCCATAATGGCTGCACCCGACTGCATCCCACTGGCAGTGTACTACATCCTTGCCAGCACTTGTCATTTATTGATTTGTTGATGATAGCCATTGTGACAGATTTGAGATGATACCTCATTGTTAAAATTTGCATCTCTTTGATGATCAGTGACTTTGAGCGTTTTTTCATATGTCTCTTTCACCTGTATGTCCACTTTGGAGAAGTGTCTACTTAGGTCCTTTGCCCATTTTTTAATTGGATTGTCTTTTTTTTGTTAAGTTGTATGAGTTCATTATATAATGTGGATATTGACCCTTTACCAGAAGTATCACTGCCAAATATGTTCTTCCACACAGTTGGCTCCCTTTTTATTTTGTTGATGGTTTGTTTTGCTGTGCAATAGCTTTTTATTTTGATGTAGTCTCATTTGTTTATTTTCTCAATTTCCTTTGCCCTAGGAGATGCATCCATAAACATATTGCTATGAGAGATGTCTGAGATTTTGCTGCATATGGTTTCTTCTAGGATTTTTATGGTTTTCCAATTTACATTTAAGTCTTTTATCCATTTTGACTTTATTCTTGTATATGGTGTAAGTTGGAGGTCTAATTTCATTTTTTTTTTGCATGTATCTGTCCAATTTTCCCAACAGCATTTATTGAAGAGATTATCTTGACTGCATTGTGTGCTCTTGCCTCTTTTGTCAAATATTAATTGAGCGTAATGGCTTAGGTCGATTTCTGGGTTCTCTATTCTGTTCCATTGATCTGTATGCATGTTCTTGTGCCAGTACCAGGCTGTTTTGATTATGGTGGCTTTGTAGTATAATTTGAAATCTGGTATTGTGATTCCTCCAATTTCGTTTTTCTTTCTCAAGATTGCTGCAACTACTCAGGATCTTTTTTGATGCCATGTAAATTTTTGGAGTATTTGTTCTAAATCTGTGAAATATGCTGTTGGTATTTTAATAGGGATTGCATTGAATCTTTAGATGCCTTGAGTAATATAGACATTTTAATGGTGTTGATTCTACCAATCCATGAACACCATATATTCTTCCACTTGTTTATATCTTCTTTTTTTTCTACATTGTATAGTTTTCCAAGGACATTTCTTTTGCCACCTTGGTTAAGTTTATTTCTGAGTATCATAATTTGTTGCAATGGTAAATGGGATTATTTATTTAGTTTCTCTTTCTGTGAGTTCATTATTGGTGTATAAAAAAAGACATTGATTTTTGGGTGTTGATTTTGAATCCTGCAACTTTGCCAGATTTGTTTATTAAATCTGGTAGGTTTTTTTGGTGGAGCCTTTGGAACTTTTTATGTACAATATCATGTCGTCTATATGTATAAAAGCTAGGTGACCAGTATGACTGGTCGCTATGACACAAACTGGGGCTGGGGCTGGCGGCCAACCTCCTGCGGCCCCTCCCTCTGGCCAGCCTGGCCGCCCACCTCCACCCTGATGGGGCTGGGGGGGGGGAGGTGGAGCCAGTTGGCCAACCTCCTGTGACTCTGTCTTCCTCCTCTCCCCGACCCCCACCCCCGCAGCCCAGTCCCAACCACCCTGATTGGGGCAGGGACAGCCAGACCCCACCTGTTCACAAATGTGCGCATTGGGTAGTTGTTATTCTCAGTCTCTTTATAGGCCTCAGACACTCTGTGGGCAAGGGATTTTCCAGTAGGGTGAGTCAACTGTCTTCTCCCCAGGTAAAGCTGTCTGTCTAGCAACTGTCAGCATGAGAAAGATGACCTCCACAGCGTGAGGGAATGACTCAGCACAGGAAAGCAGAATGTCTGCCTTCTGAGGTCTAACCCTAGATTCCCCAACCCTGGCTTCTGCTGACACAGCTGCAGTCCACTCTGCCATCCCTCTGTAGGAGCACAAGGAGTGTGGCTCCACAGGGAATTTTGTGCGTTGACCCTTTAGAGGGTGCCTGCATTTCCAGCCATCTCTCCCTGGTAGACAGCAACCCCGCTGCTTTTCCCAGCCAAATGTTATGTGGGTACCCTTCTCAGTTCTGGAGCTCTCTGCTGTGGGGCCCATCTTGGGAATTAAACCACAGAGTTCTCAGTGGCAACCCCCCACAGCTGAGATATCTCTCTGCTGTCTGTGGGAGCCGGACCAGCTCTTTTGCGTCTCTTACCAGTCTCCATTTTCCATCCTTGGTTATCAAAGTTCTTTCCAGCGAGACTTACGTTGATTGTTCAGGAAACTTTTCTGTATTTTAGTTGTAATTTCAGTTTGGTCCTGGAAGCGTGTCCATGCAGCATCCACTTATTCTGCCGCCATTTTTAATCTCCTGATTTCTCTGCTGTAAAGTGACTATTTTTCCCATTGTAAATTGATACATATCTTGGGGGAGGTACTTTGAAACTGTGTTTATTTCTCCTCAGACTTCCTCCCACTAATTTTGGCATGCATCTTGCCTGCAACATTTTTACTGTGGTAGTTATGTAATGGTGATTTTTGTATGTCCCTTATTTCTTTTACAATTATTAATTGTTCACATAATTAATTCTGAAAGGAAGGCCTGTTCTCATTAATTTCAGTTTTTGGTTGCCATGTTTCTATGTGGCCTTAAAAATTCATTTTATCCTAACATATTCCTGGTTAATGTGGTGAAAGTTCTCAAGTTAAGAACTTTCTGGTATTGTCTCGCAGACTTCAGAAGAACCAGCATTTTTTCTATATGGTAAGCCTTTGGGCTTTAGGGAACTGGAAAGCAGAAGATGGGGTTTCATTTGCTCATGCATTTGCTTCTTTCCTTTATTGAAAGAAATAAGCATTGAGCACCTACAGTTATGTTCCAGGCACGGGGATGCAGGAATGAACAAAATAGACAAAATCCTTTCTCTGACATTCTACTGGAAATAAAAACAAATAAGCAAGTGAAAACAGGATAAGTTGAACGGGGACAAGTAACTACAGAAATCAGTAAAGCAGGAAGGGGACTGACTGGGCATAACCAGGGTGATTTTAGACAAGATGGTCCAGAAAGGTCTCTCTTAGGAGGCCCTGAATGGAGGGAGTAAGGCAGGTGTACAACCTAATTTTTCAACAAAATCTAAACAAATTATCTCACTTTGGATCCGGATTTCAGGATTCATAGCAAACTGAAAAATGTGTCCCCTTTCTGAGTGGTGGCTCCTACTTACCTGTAGCTCACTGTTGCACTGTGGAAATGCCTAGTATTGCCAAATCTTCTGATAGTTTTCCCCTAGTAGAAGATAAAAATTACCATATTTTCCGGTGTATAAGACGACTTTTTAACCCAGGAAAATCTTCTCAAAAGTCGGGGGTTGTCTTATACGCCGGAGGTTATCTTATAGGGTGGATGCTGAAACTTCTGAGCCAGACTGGAAAATCTGCAGTAGCTGCATACGGTGGGGGGAGCTCAAAAATGGCCGCACTCCATTCATTTCAGTGGAGCTGGACGGAGACCACAAGTGTCTCTGGTCGGCTCCTTTTTGTGCCGCATACTGTCTCTGTTCAGACTTTTTAACCCAGGAAAATCTTCTCAAAATTTGGGGATGATCTTATATGCCCAGTCATCTTATACACCGGAAAATACGGTAGGAATTCTTGCTAGTCCATTGCACCCAAATTATGCTGTATCAGATAATTTCTAGTGGTATGTGGATGAATATATTTTGTTTTCATTGTATTTATTTATTGAGTTACTTTTTAAAACCATCTTTATTGTTCATATTACTACAGTTGTTTCTCTTTTTTCCCCCCATAGCTCCCCTCCTTCCAGTTCCCACCCCATCCACTGCCCTTATCCCGCCCCCTACTGTCCTCATCCATAGGTGTACGATTTTTGTCCAGTCTCTTCCCACACCTCCAAGCCCCTTTCCCCCTGTGAATTGTTATTCCACTCCCTTTCTATGCCCCTGATTCTATTCCATTCACCAGTTTATTCTGTTCTTCAGACTTTTTTTTATTCACTTGATTTTTAGGTTCACTTGTTGATAGATATGTATTCGTTCATAATTTTTATCTTTACTTTTTCTTCTTCTTCTTCTCAAAGGATACCTTTCAGCATTTCATATAATACTGGTTTGGTGGTGATGAGCTCTTTTAGCTTTTTCTTGTCTGTGAAGCTCTTTGTCTAACCAAAGTAATCTTGGTTGTAGGTTCTTGCTATTCATCACTTTGAATATTTCTTGCCACTCCCTTCTGGCCTGCAATGTTTCTGTTGAGAAATCAGCTGAGAGTCATATGGTGCCCCCTTATAGGTAACCGACTGCTTTTCTCTTGCTGCTTTTAAGAGTTTCTCTTTGTCTTTTGCCCTGGCATTTTAATTATGATGTGTCTTGGTGTGGTCCTGTTTGGATTCCTTTTGTTTGGGGTTCTCTGTGCTTCCTGGACTTGCAAATCTATTTCTTTCACCAGGTAGAGGAAGTTTTCTGTCATTATTTCTTCAAATAGGTTTTCAATATCTTGCTCTCTCTCTTCTGGCACTCCTATAATTCTGATGTTGGTACGCTTGAAGTTGTCCCAGAGACTCCTTACACTATCTTCATATTTTTGGATTCTTTTTTCTTTAGGCTCTTCCGGCTGGGTGGGTTTTGCTTCTTCATATTTCATATCTTTGACTTGATTCTTGCGATCCTCTAGTCTGCTGTTGGATCTCTGTATATTATTCTTTATTTCAGTCAATGTATGCTTAATTTCTACCTGGTCCTTTTTTATATCCTTGAGGGTCTCACTAAATTTATTGGCAGACTCTAGAATATTCTTGAAAAGCCTTATAACCGTGGTTTTGAACTCTATAACCAGTTGTTTGCTTTCCTCCATTTCTGTCATTTGTGACCTGTTTCTTTGTCTCCGCATTTTGGCTGCTTCCCTACGTTGACAGAGTGGCTTTAATCAGCTGTGTCTATGGTGGGAGAACTTCTGTGCTGGAGATACCCTTATGGGGCAAGTCTTGCTTTAGTGGGGCTTTGATGCCCACTAAGTCTGCCCCCTGAGTGCGTCCCTTATGAGTCTGAGGAGTTGTAGACTGGGTGGTCCCACTCTGACCACTGAGTACGCTGGCTCTTGTATCTCCAAGGAGATGTTATTTTAGCTTCTGCCTGGGGCTTCCCAGTCTTGTATATGCAAAAGCCTCTGCGCGCAGCTTGGGTGGGGCAGGGTCTCGGGGAGTCTACAGGGCGGAGCAACCAGCTATGGCTGATTCTCAGCCCTGCCCTAAGAGGCACCGGGTCTCAAGCCACTTTGGAGTTTCTCCTGGCGCCAGACAGGTGCCAGACAGTCCAGCTCCTCCTCGTATGATTCTGAGTCCACAGAAACTCACCTGGAACTGGAGTTCAGAGCCGTCGGGAGCTTGTGCTTCCCTCTTGTACGAAATGTTGCCAGCCCTTTCCGCGAGCCCCTTCGCACGCGCCTCCGTAACTCTGCACTTTATTTCCGCACCTCCTCTGCGTCTCAGTCTCTTTCTAGTTGTAGAATTTCCACTCAGCCAGCCTTCCTGTGGGTCTGGGTGGTGTCCGTTTTTTTTTTTTCATTGTGGTTTTGTAATAGTTGTGCCCAGCAGCAATTCCGGTGTTCACCTATGCCGCCATCTTGGTTTCTCCTCGAGTTACTTTTGTAATAAAGGATTCCTATTTTGCATTTTAGTGGTAATGCAGATTCCTTTTTAAATATATGTGTGTATATATATATATATATATGTACATAAATATATTTAACTGTAAAAGTAAGTTGATTTAAAGAAAATCCTATATAATAAAAGGCTAATATGGAAATGGACTGAATGGTGGAATGACCAGTCACTATGATGCACACTGATCACCAGGGGAAGACACTCAATGCAGGAGCTGTCCTCTGGTGGTGAGTGTGCTCCCACAGGGGGCAGGGGGAAGGGTGTGGGGAGGAGCACCGCTCAGCCAGAAGCCAGGCTCATGGCTGGGAAGTGCAGTGGAGGTGAGGGAGTCTTTTCCCCCTTCAATAAGGACCCTTTGGACTACTAGAAGGTGCAGGCTGGGCTGAGGAGATCCCCCCCCCCCCAGTGCATGAATGTTGTGCACCAGTCCTCTAGTCTTCTTATATAAGTAAAAATGTAAATGTTCATTTGTTCAAAATCTCAAATCTCCGAAAGTTCTTCACTGATTGCTTTGAAATTTTGACACAATGTTGCATTCAAATATGCACATGTTTTTTCACACCTGTGACAGGTAAAAACATGCTTTTTTTGGAAAACAGTGCCATCTGTTGGATATAAAAGCAACACACATTACAAACTTAATATTATTCAGTCTAACATTCAAAGCCAGGCAGTCACATACAAGTTCGTCAACACTTTTGTGGAAGCAGATGAAATGGTTAATTATGCAACAGAATTTTGGAATTCACTCGATCTGCCATGGATGCCACTGCATATACTGCAATTGAAAATCAGCGTGCCAATTATCATGTTGCGAAGTATCAACCAGCACAGGGCTGGGTCTTGGGCTGGGGCTGGGCTGGGACTCAGGGCAGGAGTGGCCGCCATGATCCCCTCCATGCCGGTGGCCAAGGGCTCGCGGGGAGTGTGGTGGGTGAGGCGGGAAAGCTTCTTGGCTCCTTTTTCCTCTGGCTTTCGGGCGGCTTGGTGAGGGCCCCTGCCAGCGGGAGTCGGGAGTGGCCGGGCCGCTTTGGGCGCAGGGCATGGGCCACAGGTGGGGAGCGGGGGTGCAGGCTGGCGCTGGGGGGCCTGGGCTGCAGAGGCGCACATGTGCGAGGCCAGACCAGCTGGGCAGGGCAGGGCAGTGTCGTACCAGGGGCAGCTGCCCGGAGGGACGCATTGTATACCCACAAGCATTGTGCAATTAAACATATTAGAAACGTGCACTTTCTCTTTTCTTTCTTTTCCATTTAACCAGAAAGAACCACAGCAATGTGTGGCTGGGTATAGCTACCCTGTTTCCCCCAAAATAAGACAGTGTCTTATATTAATTTTTGCTCCCAAAGATGCGCTAGGTCTTATTTTCAGGGGATGTCTTATTTTTCCATGAAGAAGAATACTGTGCACATTTATTAAACAAAAAGTAAAGGAAATTTATTACCTGTGTGTCCACACAATGTGCCCAACTCCTGCCCCGCGCGACTGTCTAATTGTGAGTCGGCCAAACTCCGTCAGGGCAGAGCGAGCAGCAGGTGGCAGCTTGTCCTGGCGGTGGCGCAGGCTCTCTAATCAAAAGAGACCTCGCACTTCCTGTCTGCTCCAGCCACGCTGCGGCCAACAGTGAGCTGCGTGGCGGTGCCCGCCGCTACAGCCCAGAGTCCAGAGTTATGGTAGCTTCGGGGGGCCTTATTATCAGGGAGGCCTTATGTTGGGGGGAGGCCTTATTATCGGAGAGGTCTTAGTTTTTGGGAGGTCTTATTTTCGGGGGAGATGCCTTATATTTTGGTGAGAGGCAAAACTAAGTAGGTCTTATTTTCGGGGGATGTCTTACTTTCGGGGAAGCAGGGTAGTATTGAATAAATATACAGATGGGGCAGATGTAGCTGAAAAGGAAGAGTAGAACACAGTGACTGAGCATTTTGGTAAACACTGTTCTGGCTCGGTCTTTCACTCTTTCTCCTCTAGATCTGGGGTTCTCAACCAGGAAACTGAACTGTGTTTGACAAATGATTACTACAGACTTGTGCTCCGAGCCATTTGTGCAGTGGTTCTCAACCTCTGGCCCTTTAAAAAAAGTTCCTCATGTTTGACCCAACCATAAAATTATTTTCGTTGCTACTTCATAACTGTAATGTTGCTACTGTTATGAATCATAATGTAAATATCTGATGTGCAGAATGGTCTTAGGTGACCCCTGTGAAAGGGTCATTCGACCGCCAAAGGGGTCATGACCCACAGGATGAGAACAGCTGCATTTGTGTCATGGTAGGTGCATCAGCCAGGGATACTTTCAGGTGCAAAAATAGCTCACAGCAGCTTAAACAAATGAGGATTGATTTCTCTCTCATCACAATAAATCTGGAGGTAACTTGGCTACCATTAGTTGAGAGGCTAGGCTGAGTGATGTTCAGGCTGGAACCTCTGATTTGATTGGCCTTCCCCTCATGGTTACAAGGTTGCTGCTGCAGCTCCAGCCAGAACAAGGAGAGGAAGGCTCAACTCGAGCAACATGTGTTTTTCAGTTCTGGACTGCTTAAGCACTCCCAGATTCACCATAATTGATTCTACTTACATTTCATTGGCCAGAAATGGGTCACATGGCCTCCCCTAGCTCCTAGGAGGGCAGGAAATTTCATTTAACTTCTCAGCCTCTCCTGAAGAGGAAGCTAAAGAAAGAGCGAATTGAAGGTTTGCAGCTAGCAGTGTCTGGCTCTACAGGGGAAGGAAAACAATAATAATTAACATTGGTAGGTGTAAACTGTGCCAAGCCCTGCTATAAGCACTTTACATGCATGATCTCATTCAGTCCTTCCTAGCTTATTAAGTTGCTGCTATGATCTCCCCATAGGAATGTCTTGGAAATTGAGGCACAGAGTGGTGAAGTCATTTGCCAAGTAGAGGAGCCAGGATGGAAACCTTTGCAGTTTGTCTCCACAGCCCTGACACTTGGCTGTTATGCTTTGTTGCCTCCACAGAGGACCTAGATGCTCAGTTTAAATTCTTCCAGTGACGGAGGAAGAGAGCAGCATGTTTTACTTCGGAGAAACTTTTTCTTGTGAATCACATCTGCTCTGTGTAACTACCTCTCACTAGTTCTGTTCCAGTCTGGTGAGCAGCACCAGCAACTTGTCTTCCTGGCTGCTCTTCAAAGACTTGCAAATGGCTTAGAAGACTTCTCTTGGCCTCCCTTTCTCCAAACAAATTGTATCTGTGCTTTTTATTATCTTCCCAGAATGAGGTGTCTGGCCTTGGGCTTTTTCCTTTCTTTGGGTTCTGCTGGTCAACTCAACAACATTTAGCATGTCCCTCCTCTGCATAGAGCTGAGGTGTGGGTGAGACAGCTTTGTGCCTGGGTGGTCGTGCACTCACTGGGCTCTTCATCTAGTGAGGGAGGCAGCCCTCAGTGACTGCTCATTGTGGTCAGGGTTGTATGGGGAATCCAGGGGCTAGTGGGAGTCCAGAGGAGGTGCCCAGCCCTGCTTGGGGTTCTGGGAGGACTCCTGGAAGCAAATTTGGGTCTTAGAGGAGGAATAGATATGCATCAAGGAGCAGATTTTCATTTCTGAATCTCCCCTTCCATCCTCTATATAAAGGGTTTGGACTTGGGTTTCCATTCATCCATTCACCTATCCATTTAACAAACATTGATGGGGCATATCCCATTTCTGGTCCTGTGTTAGGCACTAGGCTTACAGGGATAACCTCCTGGAAAGATGATACCCTGAGAGCTTCTGTTTCTCCTAAGGTTGTCTTGAGAATTAAAATGTGATTATGAGTCTCAAGTACTTAGAGTAGTCATAGTAGATGAGCTGGTGGTGATGACCGTGCTTACATTCATTAGACCCTACTACATGTCAGAGGTTAGGCAGCTTAGTCACCAGTCCATAAGGTAATAAACTTTAGTTGATGCTGTTGTGATTGTTCATTCACCACATATGAGTATTTACCTTATGTCCAGCCCCAAGCTTGCATGGTGCCTGGATATGGTAGAACTGTGCTTTGGGAACAGGGCTTGTCGAGTTGAGACATGGGCCAGAAATTTCATGGCAGAAGACAGGAGTTTCTTTGGTCTACTTGGAAACCCACAGCTGTTGTCATCTCACCCCTTTCCATCTAGTTCCCAAGCCTCTCAGCACTGGCTTCTAACACATAGGCTGCTCTTGACCTCTGTGGCCAGAATGCATAGATGCTCTGCTCAGTCCATCAGTTAAGTCCCAAATTAGACCTGACAGTATGGTTTATTCTCTGGGATGGAGCAGGGAGGGCAGAGGAAGGCTGTTGGCCCGAATTAGTCCAGGCCCTTCATGCAGCTTTGCTGGTTCAACTTCCTCCAGCTAAAAGAGTTTTCTAGGGTATTAGTGTTTAGGGTTTCTGAGCATCCTCCCTTCACCCCCAGGAGCTGAGATTTAGCTGTGATTCCTGAGGAGCTGTGTACCTCCAAGGCAAGCTCTGTCTGAAGGAAGCCAGGGCTCTAGGTCCTTTCATCTGCTGCATCAGGAAATGAAAGTGGCGATTCCCAGGGAGTGCAGACCAGCCCGATGGTTTGATTTACAAGTTTTCAACTTTACAGTGGTATAAAAGTGACATGCATTCAGTAGAAACCATACTTCAAATTTTGAATTTTTATCATTTCCAGGGCTGGCAATATGTGGTATAAGATCCTCTCATTATGCCGGGCAGCAGCAATGAGATGATTTTGCCCAACTGTGGACTAATATAGCGAAACTGAGATATGATGTTTGGTAGGTTAGGTGTATTAAATGCATTTTTGACTTCCTATATTTAAGTTGAATTTATTGGGAACTGTCTCCATGATAAGTCAAGGAATATCTGTAGCTATTCTATAATCACTCTCATCCTTTTAAAAAATTATTATTATATTTTTATTGATTTCAGAGTTGAAGGGGGAGGGAGGGAGGAAGGGAGGGAGGGAGGGAGGGAGGGAGGGAGAGAGAGAGAGAGAGAGAGAGAGAGAGAGAGAGAAGGAAAGAAAGAAAGAAAGAAGGAAGGAAGGAAGGAAGGAAGGAAGGAAGGAAGGAAGGAAAGAAAAGAAAAGGAAAGGAAAGGAAAGGAAAGGAAAGGAAAGAAAAGAAAAGAAAAGAAAAGAAAAGAAAAGAAAAGAAAAGAAAAGAAAAGAAAAGAAAAGAAAGAAAGAAATATCAGTAAGGAGAGAATATCATTGATCAGCTGCCTCCTGCATGCCCCACTCTGGGGATTGAACCATGGCTTCCTGGTCGACGCTAAGCCACTGAGTCATTCATGCTGGCCAGGCTCACCCTTATCTTTTCACTGAGATTCAGTACTGGCAGCTAGAGGCCTCTGCCTTGCTCCTCACCTCCCAGTCTGTGATCATAATTGCCTCTGCCTCTACCTGCTTTCATTTATTCCCAGGACTGCCAGTGATAGGCAAGATTCTATTGTGGTAATAAATCAAATCCTGAAATCTTGGAGGTTGGCACACAACAGATGTCAATTTCTTTCTTCTTTTTTTATTGATTTTAGAGAGGAAGGAAGAGGGAGAGGGAGAAAGAAACATTAATGATGAGAGAGAATCATTGATCAACTGCCTTCTGCACGCCCCCTACTGGGGGGTTGAGCCCGTAACCAGGGCATGTGACCTTGACCAGAATCAAACCTGGAACCCTTTAGTCCACAGGCTGATGCTCTGTCTGCCGAGCCAAACCAGCCAGGGCCAGATGTCAGTTTCTTACTTAGGGCATAAGGTAGATCAGGGTCAGGCTTCACATTATACATCAGGGCCCCAGACTATCAGGCTCCCTTATCTTAAAGCCTCATGACTGGAACCCAGCCTCCAGGGTCACCACTGCAAGACAAGGGACCTAGAAGGTCACACGGCGAAACTTAGAGAGTGACACAGTTCTTCTCTGCTCACCCCTGGAATTAGTTGTGTGACCCTGCCCAACTACAGGGGGCTGGAAATGTGGGAGGCACATGGTTGTTCAGTGAGTAGTAAATATCCTGAACACAAGAGATAGGTGTGGTTTTTATTTAAGCACCTACTGTGTGCCAGGTTTTCTAAGGGCTCTGGAAATACAAAGGAGTCCCTGACTTCCTGGAGCTCAGAGTTCAGTGGAGGAAAGATTCTAAGAATGTAATTATGGAAGCAGCTCTGTAATTACATCTGTGCTAAGTGCCTTGATGGAGGAGTGTTGGGAGCATATCCAAGGGGGGCCTAGCATGTTTGGATTGGTCAGGAGATGTCTGTCATGAGGACTGTCATTTGAGAAGGGGCCTGAAGGATGAGTAGGTCTTAATGGAATGGGAGGAGCATTCCCAGTGGAGGGAACAGAATTAGCAGAGTCCTGGATGTGGGAAGGAACTTGACTCTGCAAAGGAACTGGAAGGCAGACAACCTTAACTGTAGGATCATGAATGGGCGAGATGGTTGGGGGCAGACCGTGCAGGGTCTGCATGGCTGTGGGGAGGAGTTTGGTATTTGTAACGCCTGCCATTTGGAACTGTTGAAAGAATTAAATGAGCTCCATTATTTTTTCAAGGAATGCTGAGTTCCTACTCTTTAACACGCAGTGTTTCAAGTACTAGGGACATAGCAGTGAACAAGACAGACAAATTTCTCTGCTCTCATGGAGCTGACATTCTACAAGGAGGAGAAAGACAATGAACAAGAAAAACATATAATTAAGGGCACTTTACTTGGTAAAAAACTAATGACCACCCTACCTAGTTTGGCTCAGTGGATAGAACGTCAGCCTGCGGACTGAAGGGTCCTAGGTTTGATTCCCAGTTAGGACATATATGCCTGGATTGTGGGCTCGATCCCCAGTGTGGATCATGCAGGAGGCAGCCGATCAGTGATTCTTCTCATCATTGATGTTTCTATCTTTCCCTTTCCCTTACTCTCTGAAATCAATAAAAATATTTTTTAAAAAACAACACTTATGACCAATAAATAGGGTAATTTAACAGAGCGCATATAGTTTGGCTGCTATAGGCGTACCCATAACAGAAAACCCCATTTGTATTGGCTTAAACAATCAGGAAACAGTGGGCTACCCAACTCCAAGTCCAAGGGTTATTTGGGCCTCTTTCTAGGCTGGTAACATGACAGCTCAACAATGGCATCAAGAACCCAGATTTCAGCTGCTAACAACTTTCCTGTCTGTAAAACTTACTGCCTTCACCTTAAAGCAGGTCCTAAGGGGGCAGTTGGTATCACTGCAGGAAGTCTCAGGTAGAAATAGAAGTTGCCCCAAGGATCTGCTAGCCCACCCTTGTGGGCAAAGAATTGTAGGGCCAGTGGGAGAGCAGTGAGGAGGCAACTGCCGTAGTCTAGATGGGAGGCCAGGGGAGGACAAGACCAGGCCAGCGAGAGTGGTGGATGGGGAAGGGCAGGTTATGAGGAGGAATGCTCAGCACACACACACAGATGTCCACTATGTACTATGTCTTCTGCTTGTAAAAGTTATGGGCACATTTGCTTTTTACAGGCTCTGGGAAATCTTACAGGAAAGAAACCTGCTTCTTTGACTGTAGATTTTTTTTTATTTTCTAAAACACACTTACCAACATGTTCTGTAGAAAAATTTGAAAAATGTTGCTTTCATACCTATTCTCATTGTTGCTGCACATTAGAGTCACATGGGAGGTTTAAAAAACTCCTAGGCTTGGGCTCCACTCAATTCATTAGACTCATTGAGGGTAGAACCAGGTGTGCACTGTTTTTTTAAAGCTCCCCAGATGTTTCCAGGGTGTGGCAAAGAATGATGACTGTTACTTTATAATGTTTCTTGAGTGCGTTTCCCATTGTAAAACTCTATTGTTTGCTTGCATGTCTGATTATACAAATAACTAGGGGTCCGGTGCACAAAAATTTGTGCCTGGTGGTGCGGGGTGTCCCTCAGCCCGGCCTGTGTCCTCTTGCAGTCTGGGACCCCTCAGGGGATGTCCACCTGCTGGCATGCCTGGCCAGCCTGGGTGAGGGGCTGATGGCAGTTTGCAGGCTGGCCAAGCCTGCCCTGCCGCCGCAGATGTTTTTAAATCACTGTAATTAACTGGAATGGACACCAACTGTAATTAACTGGAATGGACACCACGAATCACAGGCATAAAAGCTATATGGGCTTTGTTTTAACTATGTCATTTATTTAAAAGGGTCACAGGAGAATGTAACACACAGAGGTGTTCTCGCGTGCTTCCTGCTTGCTTTTGCCTGGGAGGCTCATGCACACCCCCCACACTCCTCCCATGCTCTGTCTCTCATGTGCACATACACACACATGCTCCTCCCATGTTCTGTGTCTCTCATGTGCACACACACACCTCCCATGTTCTCTGTGTCTCTCATGTGCATGCACACACACACACACACACCTCCCATCCTCTCTGTCTTCCTCACGTGGGCTGCACACATGCATTGTGGCTGCCCCGCGTGGTCTGGGCTAGAAGGGAAAAGAGGGTCCAGTCAAGCAGAGACCATGGCAGAGGCCTCAGGGCAGGGGGCTCTCAGTGGATGGCACAGAGGGTGCAATGGAGCCTTCTGCTCTGATCACCACGGCCTCAACCCCTCCCCCATGAAATACATGGGGGACAGATGCATCCTCCATCAGCCTCAGACTCCCACTTTGCTCCCGGGAATGCCCTTTTCCTGGGGCACAGTCTTCCCCACTTTCAGGAAGTAGGGAGGAGGCAGGTCAGGCCTGGCAAAGAAGACAGAGGTACTTAGAGAGGCGCTGAAAGGTCTCCAGGGCCAAACACCCATTCCCGCCCCTCTCTGGCCTGCACCCAAAACACGTGGGGCCCGGGCCTGCAGCTTGTGCGAGGTTCCTGAGAGCAAGGAGGGATAGGCCAGCGAGGCTGCAGCAGCAGGCGTGGGCTCTCCCAGGTTCTCTGACCTAATCCGCCCTGCCCTCCCAGCACCGCCCTGCAGTCATCCACGGCCACCCTGTCCTTCCAGGAAAGCCCACCCCCACATGTCCTTGCTGCTGCAGGAGGAACGAAGCTCGGGTCCATGGGGGGCCCACCTCCAACTCAGCCAGGGCCCCTCCCAGGTCGCTAACGCACATCTTAGTGGTGGTGAGCAGGAGTAGAGGGAAACAGCGTGGCGCCAGGTGCCCCCGAGTTCACAGGTGCCTGTTACAGAGCGGTCAGGACCCCCGTGCAACTCATGTGGACAGACAGCTCCGTCAGCTTCTCTGGTTGTCATGGGAACGGGGCACGCAACCCAGTTACCACTCTTCCCTCCATGCCCATCTACTGGGAAGGAAACGTGAAGGCCACAATCACATGGTTAGTCTCACCGTCTCCTGTAGATGCTTTCCCACGCGTGTTGCCAGCTTCGAAGCGTGTGTGTGCGTTTTATAGTAACGATTCACCTAACAGCCCGCCAAGGGCACCCACGGCTACGGGAACAGCAGAGGAAGCCCACACTTTGCATTTGGCTCCTGTGCCGGGAGCTGCTCTCCAAGGGGCTGAACAATGGGGTGGTTTCCAGGTGAGGATCCTGGTAATTACAGAGAAGAGGCCTCAGGTGACTATGGGAAAGGCTCCTTCATTTGACCCCACTTCACACAATCCAATTTTCAATAAAACCAGGCACTTAAGTGCCATCCCCGAAGAAATCACTCAGAGCCTATAATCCCTGGGCTCCCAGCTCATTCAGTCCCAGGCCTCCCTCCTGCACTGTTTACATCCACCCTGAGCCTGGCAGGGGCGGGGCAGGTGGCTGCAGGAGTGGTGTGGCACTGCCCCACCCCTGCTGCTGCCCCGACCCCGCTGCCTTGCTGCTCCTGCCACCCCCCACCCCACCCCGCTGTCACCTGGACGCACCCAATGCTGCTCACTCTGTGGCTGCTGGCCTCCATTTTGGCTGGGTTAATTTACATACAGCCACTTTGATTGGCTGGTGGGCGTGGCTTGGGCATCTCAGAGAGACGGTTAATTTCCATATTACTCTTTTATTAGAGTAGATACTTGCTTGTTGTTTAAAAAAAAAGAAAAAGAAGTCAGCCCAACTGGTGTGGCTCAGTGGTTGAGCATTGACCTAGGAACCAGGAGATCACAGTTTGATTCCAGTCAGGACACATGCCTGAGTTGCAGACTTGATCCCCAGTAGGGCTCATGCCAGAGACAGCTGATCAATGATTCTCTCTCCCTTCTGCTAACAGCTGTGCTGTATGTGTTACTGCCTTCACCTTAAAGCATTTAAGGTGATGTTTCTATTTCTCCCTTCCTCTCTCTGAAATATATGTATGTACATATATATCCTATATAATAAAGAGGGAATATGCAAATTGACCATCACTCCAGTCAATTTGCACACACAGCTGAGGCTAAGTTCCCATAACAAGCCTTAAGGAGCAATCAGCAGGGACCTGAGGCTGCCTCCCCACCCACCTCCTGCATGGGGCTTGACAGGGGACCTCAGGTCATGCCTTCCACCCGCAGGACTTGACAGGAGACCTCAGGCTGCTCCCCCACCCTGGCCCCAGGCCAGGGGACCTGAGGCTGTGCCCCCCACCCAGCAGGACTTGATGGGGGCCCTCAAGTTGTGCCCTCCACCCTGGTGCTGGGCCAGGGGACCTCAGACCATGCCCCCCACTTCAGCATCAGGCCAGGGGACCTCAGGCTGTGCCCCCTGCCCTGGCGCCAGGCTGGGGGATCACAGGCCATTCCCTCCGCCCAGCAGGGCCTGATGGGGGACCTCAGACCATGGCCCCCTGCCCTGGCACCCAGGGGACCTGAGGCTGCACCCCCCCACACACACACCTGGCAGGGCTTGACAGGGTGGGACCGGCGGGGTCTGGATCTAGCCCAATGAAGGGGGGCCGTCCAGGTTTGGGTCTCAAGCAATTTTGAGGTGCACGTGGGTGGTTGAAGACTTGACTCTGGATTCCATGGTGCACCCCAGACTCTGACAGGAGGAAGATTTTCATATATGTTTTACTAATTTTCTTTAATCTCTGACACTTCTATTATAGAGAAAGGGCAAATAGCAATATTAAAATATTTCCTCTAATTAATCCCCTTTTAATGTGCACGAATTTCGTGCACTGGGCCACTAGTGTATGTATATATATTTGTTGTTGTTAATCAGCCTAAGGATATTTTCCCCATTGATTTTTAGAGAGAGTGGAAGGGAGGGGGAGAGATAGAGAGAAACATCAATATGAGAGACACATCAACTGCTTGCCTCTCACACAACCTCCAAACCAGGGCTGGGGATCAAGCTTGCAACCAAGGTACTGCCCTTGACCGGAATCATACTTGAAACCCTTCAGTCCATGAGCTAACGCTCTATCCACTGAGCCAAATGAGCTAGGGCAATATATTCTTTTATAAAATGACCTGTGTTGTAATCGCAGCCCACTTCTACCTCTCTGAGTGTGGCCAACACACATAACCTTCTGGTGCCTCAGTTTCCCCATTTATAAAATAGAATAGTTGTGGGATTCAGGGATTTAATACAGATTTATAATCCTAGGTGGAATGTGATCCAAACAGATTATCTTCACTGCAGAAATATCTGTGTGTGGATACTTCCCCAGACCCTGCCAGAGTATAGGCTCTATATTGCCTTTCTAAAATCCTAATGATCTAACCCTAGTTGGTTTGGCTCCCATCAGCCTGGGGACCAAAAGGTCCTGGGTTCGATTCCAGTCAAGGGCACGTACTTTGGTTGCAGGCCCCTCCCCAGCCCTGGCCCCGGTCAGGTCACATGCAGAAGGCAATCAATTGATGTGTTTCTCTCAGATTCATATTTCTCTCTGTCTTTCCCTCTCCCTAAAAATCAGTTGGAAAAATATCTTCAGGTGAGGATTAACAACAAAGAAATTAATAAAAATAAAATAAGGCTCATGCCAAAAAGACATATCTATATATATATAAAACCCTAATATGCAAATAGACCAAATGGTGGAACACCTGAACAACCGGTTGCTATGATGTATGCTGACCACCAGGGAGCGCATGCGGAATATGATGGGTTTTGGCCATGGAGGGATGGTGGAGTAGGTGAGGGGGTGTACCAGACCAAGGTGGGGCACTGGTTGCTGTCATCAGGGCAAGCCTCTGGTAGTTACTAAAAATGCTTTGCTCCCATGTACTGTGGTCCTACCTGACAGTGCTTGCACCTGCTGCCGGCCCTGCTCACACCCACCACCGGTGCTGCTGCTCACACCCACTGCTGGTGCCCAGTGCCAGCCCGATCACTCAGCACCATCAACGAGTGCTAGTGGTGGTTGCTGGCCCCAATTGCCCCTCAGGACTTCTCCACCTCCCCTTGCCCTTGAGAGACAATCAGAGCCAGCAGCCACCTCTCGCACCTGCTGCCAGCAATGGCTCCACTTGCACCTGCTGCCGACACTGGAGCTGCCACTCACACCCACTGCCAGCACTGGGCCCACTCGCACATGCAGCCAGCACCTGGGGTCCCAATCGCTTGGTGCCATCAGTGGGTGTGAGCATTGGCTGCTGGCCCCTATCACCCCCAAGGGCTTCTCCACCTCCCCCTGCTCCTGAGGGGCAATTGGAGCAGCAGCCGTTGCTCACACCCGCTAACGGTGCTGGCTCCACTCGCACCTGCTGCTGGCGCCAGCCCAATCACTCCGTGCTGTTGGCGAGTGCAAGTGGGGCCGGTGCCCATTAGCGTGTGGGTGCAGCAGTGGTGGTGGGAGCAGGGCTGCCAGCAGAGAGGGGGCCAGGGGCTGTGGCAGGCAGGGCCAGGCGGGGGCGCAGAGGATGGGCTGAGATCTGCTTCTGTGCCCACCACAGCCTCACGGCCCACAGTTCATTTCAAAGTGCACTAATTCATGCACTGGGCCCCTAGTTAAAAATAAATAAATAAAATAAAATCCTAATTATCCAGAACTCTGAAACATATCTGGCCTAAGAGGTTGGAAAGGGATTATGTAGCTGTATATAAACTACTCATCATAGTGTGTGGCACATAATGAATGCTGTGTAAATGTTAATAATAATAATTATAATAATAATTATTATTATTATTTAAAGTACTTCACCGTCCTTAATCATAATCATGGAAATACAAATGGTAACCATAGTGAGATACCATTGTACACTGACCTCAGTGGCTAAAATAAAAGGCAAAACTGGAAGAGATGAGGTCAGAGAATGACATGGGAGGCCTTCTAGAGACTGAGTCTTTTTCCCAAACGTACAGTGGAAGGGTTTTGAGCTGAGGAGGAACATGATCTGATTCAACATTTACAGAGGCCCTCTGGCTGTGTGTGGGAACAGGGGTGAGAGCCAGGAAATCGGGGAGGAAGCTCCTAATATGTCCAGGTAGGAGATAGGGGAGAGAGGAAGGGTGGATCTTAATCATATTTTGAAGGTGGAGTTTACAGTAAGTGTGAATGGACTGCGTGTCAACGTGACACAAAGGTTTGGCCTGAACAGGTGATTAGTGAAGGCATTGAGGAGAGAACATTTGCGCAGAGAAATTGAAAGTGCTGTGAAGAATCAAGAACATAGCTGTGTGAGCTCTTCAAGTTTGGAGTTGAGAGGAGAGAGCCAGGCTGGAAAAGGAAACATAGAGTCCTCAGGAAAGTGATGGTATTTAGAGCCAGGGACCAGATGAGATCACCAAGGGAGGGTGTGGATAGAGAAGAGAAAAGCTGTTCAGAAAGATGGCCAGAAATCAAGGAAAAGAAGCCCTGCGCAGGGGCGGGGTTGCCAGTGGGGTGGGTCTAGGGGCAAGAGGAGGGAGAACATGGAGCCTGAGGCTAGCAGAGGAAGGAGGGAGATGAGGGCCCAGAGATGACTGCTGGATGGGCAGATATGAAGGACAAATGGCTGATGGGAGCAGATTCAAAAGAGGGCTTTTTGTTTTGTCTTGTTAATCCTCACCCCAGGATATTTTTTCCATCGGTTTTTAGAGAGTGTGGAAAGGAGGGATGGAGAGAAAGAGAGGAGAGAGAAACATCAATGTGAGAAAGACAGGTACAGTAGGTCTTCGATGTAACCTAATTTTCACCATAAGTCAGCACCCACCTGCACAAGCACCTACATCACTCACATGGAGCACATACACAACAGTAATGAAGTGAAACAGTAAAAAAAATTTTATAGAAAGATAATGATTCCTGACCTTTACCTGTGGTAAATAAATAATAAAAAAAAAAAAAGCACATGTGCTTAGGTTGAAATGACAGAACTTTTTTAATATATATATATATATATATATATATATATATATATATATATATAAATAGATGGGAGATGGCAACATAACCACAAAATGATGTACGTTGAGTCCAACGTAACCCAAGGACTGTCTGTAGATTGGTTGCCTCCTACACACACCCAGCAGGACCAGGGATTGAATCTGCAACCCAAGTACATGCTCTTGACCAGGAATTGAAACCGAGTGCCTTTGATACATGGGCTGGTGCTCTATTCACTGAGCCACACTGGCCAGGATTTTTTTGTTTGTGCTTGTTTGTTTTGTCTTTTATAGCAGTTTTAGGTTTACAGAAAATTATAAGTACTGGGTTCCCAAACTCTCTCTGTCTTCACCACACAATTTCCCTATTACTTCCGTCTTGTATTAATATGGTACATTAGTATGGTACAACTGAACCAGTATTGATACACTAGAGGCCCGATGCACAAAAATGTGTGCACCTGGGGGTGGTCCCTCAGCCCGGCCTGTGCCCTCTCACAGTCTGGGACCCCTCGGGGGATGTCCACCTGCTGGTGTGCCTGGCCAGCCTTGGTGAGGGGCTGATGGCCGTTTCAGGCTGCCCACAGCCCCTTCAGGGTTTGGGTCCCTACTGGGGTGCCTGGCTGGAAGCAGGTATTTGGGATTTATTTAACTTCTATAATTGAAACTTTGTTGCCTTGTTCCCCCGCCCCCCTGCTCAAAGCCTGGGTTGCCCCTGGCAACCCAAGGTTTCAGCCCAGCAGGTATCTAGGGTTTGTTTATCTTCTATAATTGAAACTTCATAGCCTTGAGTAGAGCTTAGGGCCCACAGGGCCCTGGCTTCCTCCATTGCACGGGGCAACTCCAGCTCCGTGGCCGCTGCCATCTTAGTTGAGTTAATTTGCATATTTGCTCCTGATTGGTCGGTGGGCGTGGCTTGTGGGTATAATGGAGTGGTGGTCAATTTGCATATTACTCTTTTATTAGATTAGATAATTATTAACTGAAAATTATAGTTACCATTAGGGTTCACTCTGTGTTCTACATGAATTGGGTTTTGACGAATGTATGACATATATTCTCCATACAGAGTAGTTTCAAGGCCCTAAGGGTCACATATGCTCTACCTAGTCTCCTTTCATTCCTCCCTCTCAGGAAAACCACTGATCTCTTTCCTGAAGAGAGACAGTGCCTTGGGTCCATGTCCCCAGCAGTCATGAGCTATGTGATGGTATGGCCCCATGTGCTTTGTTTATTGCCATGTCTCCAGTGCTCAGGCCTTGCCAGACACAGCCACACAATAAAGATTTATTAACTTAATGTCTTCTTGATTGGGGAGAGATTAGAACTAGAAGGGCCCTTGGGATGAGAGGCTATCACTCCAAAGTGGTAAAAATGTGTTCTATGGACTTGGACTTCATGCTTATTAGGGGGATGGGATAATTGGAAATGTAACCCAGAATATGGGTATTCCCTAAACTAACCATTTACCGAGTGCCTGTAGGCAGGGCTCACATGGCTTCCCATCTGTGAAGTAGGATAACAGTAGTATTGGCATCATAGAACTGTTGTCAAAAGTCGGTGAGATAATGCTGCAAAACTATAAATGTTTAATAAATGTGAGCTGTTGTTAAAAGTAATAATGTCACCCGACTGGTATGGCTCATTGGTTGAGCAACAACCTATGAACCAGGAGGTCATGGTTTGATTTGCAGTCAGGGCACATGACTGAGTTGTGGGCTCAATCCTCAGTAGGGGGCATGCAGGAGGCAGCCAATCAATGATTTTTTTCTCATCTTTGATGTTTCTATCCCTCTCTCCCTCTCCCTACTTCTCTGAAATCAATAAAAATATTTTTTAAAAAGTAATATTATTACTATTATTCTGACTTCATGGCATTCACCATCTAGTGGGCAAGATAGATATTAAATAATGACATAAATAACCACATAATTCAATTGATAATTAAATTCTCAAGAGAAAGTTCGAAGTGCCTTGAGAGAGAATAACAAGGGTGGAGGTGGGCTTGGGAAGGTCCAAAAGGCTCTTCTGAAGAAGTGACCTGCAAGCTTACCCTTTCCAGGAGATGGATTGGGGCCAGGATGTTTGGTCAGGGAGAAGAGCCTGGGGTATGTTGTAGAACAGAGTCCAGTGTGTCCTGAGCAGAGTGAGGAGGGGAAGTTCAGGCTGGTCATTCTGGCCCTGGTGAGCCCTCATTAGAGATTTGGACTTTCTTCCCATGGCCCCTGAGCACCACAGAAGGGTTCGAGGGAGAGCATGGTTTGTGTTAACTCCTCTGTGCACTTTCAAGACTTGGTGTCCTGCTTCCCTTCCTTCCCCTAGACAGTTTATACTGACTGCCACGGGTCAGGGTCGAAGACTCCAGTCCACCCCATGCCCCAGGGCACCTTGAAGTGCTGTGCTGTCATCTGGCCACTCAATCTGCAGAGTTGAAGGAGCTTTATATAAGGTAGAAGGTGCCTTAGCTCAAGACTCAGTCCCTAGGCAAGAAGCAGCTTTCTGGTCAATCCCAGTCCACTGGCTGTCCCACAAAACAACAGGTCACCGCAGCACTGCCTCTTCCTTGGAAAGGCTCAGGGCCTCACTGACTCATGATTTCTCCTTTCAGAGAAGGGACAACAGCTCATTCTCTGCAAAGACATCCTCATTTCCTCCCAAGCTGGAGCTGCCAACAACAGCATCCCTCCTCCCCCGACTCCCTAGTTTCCTACTGTTTTTGTAAAATGCCAATTAATATACTTCTCTCAGTTCTCTCTTCTCAGCCAGGCCTAGAAAGAGGTGAGACAGAATGGGGAGGAGAGTTTCCAGATTACCTCTGTCTTAGCACTGCAAAGGACATGGCTATTTTATGGGTCAAGAGTTTGGGGAGGCCCTGTGCCTAAGCCCCTGATCAAGAATGCAGCTGAGTCTGCCAGCCCCATTCCAGCCTGGGAATGGGTCAGATCCCAGGTGCCCTGAGAAACTTCTCTGACCCAGCATCCTCACAGCTCCTCTGCTGCAGTGCTCTTTCCTCTACCCGCCTCCCCTCTGCCCTCTGAGGTAGCTGGTTAAGTGGAGGGCCTTGCTGTCCCTTCCTCTGTTGTGCCCACAGCAAGCCAGTCCCAGAGCAAAGTAGGCCCTGGCACCATGGGGAGGAGTGTCCTCCTTTCTGAGCACCTGTGTCTCAGGAAACCCACAAAACTTGTAACTGTGTCTTCTTAGCAGTGCCACCTGGGTGGTCAAGAGCTTCTTACAGAGACTCTTAAACAGATGGCTTTCCATCCAGGCCTGGTCCTTGCTGATAAATGTGTTATGTGTATTGGCTCTTAATCCTCCCAACACCCCTTTGAGGTCAGTACTAACCAGTTTTACAGATGAGGAAATGGAGATACAGGTCATTTGTCTGAGCCACACAGCTAGGAAGAGGTGGAGTCAGGATTTAAACCCATGCCATCTGGTTTCATGATCAGTGCTGTACCTCCTGCCTGCGCATCCTTTTGACACACAGTCCTTATCACATCACCCTATTTATTTTCTTCTTAGCACTTACCAATTTCTTGACTTGTGTATTGCCTGTCTAACACCCTTTCAACTCCTGTTGATAACACAAATGGTGTGTCTCATTTATTGCTATAAACCTAACATCTAGAACAGTACCTGGTACACAGGAGCTGCTCAGTACATATTTTTGAATTAATGAACTGAAGTTGCCAGTAGTAAGAATGTGGAGAAACTGGGTCTCTCATACTTCGCTGGTAGGAATGGAGCAGCCACTCTGGAAAACACATTGGCAGTTGCTTAAAAAGTAAATGTGCAACTCTCATGTGACCCAACCATGGCATTCCAGGTCATTTATCCCAGAAGAGTAAAACTTATATTCACATAGCTACTTATACACAGTCATTCATTATAGCCAAAGGTGAGAAACAGCCTAGATGTCCTTCGGCAGACGAAGGGTTAAACAAACTGTGATACATCCATAGCATGGAATACTACTCACTGATAAAAAGAAACTATTGATTCAGGCAACAATTTGGATGAACCCAAGGAAATTAAGCTGAATGAAAAAAGCCAATCTCAAGTGGTTACATACAGGATGATTCCATTTATATAACATTTTTAACTGGCAAAATTATACAAATGGAGAGCAGGATTGGTGGATGTCAGAGGTTGAGTGAGGACAGAGGCATTATAGGGTGGTTATTAAAAGTCACCTGAGGGATCTTTGTGGTAATAAAATGTTCAGATCTTGCTTCTGATGGTGGATATCCAAACTTAACACATGTAATGAAATTATATAGAACTGAATACACACACACAAATGAGTATAGGAAATAGAAATAAATTCAGTAGATTACTAGTGGCCTGGAGCACACAATTTGTGCATGGTGTGTGTATGTGGGGGGGAGGGCTGCACATTCCTCAGCTCAGCCTGCACCGTTTCCAATCGGGGACATCACTCTCATAATCTGGGACTGCTGGCTTCTAATCGCTCACTTGCCTGACTGCCTGATTGCCACTAACCCCTCTGCCTGCCTGATCGCCCCTAACTTCCTTCCCATGCTGGCATGATCTCGCCCCCAACTGCTCTCACCTGCCAGCCTAATCTCACCCCCAACTGCCTCTGCCTGCTGATCACCCCTAACTTCTCTCCCCTGCCAGCTTGATCTTGTCCCAACTCCCCTCCCCTGCCAGCCTGGTTGCCCCCAAATGCCCTCCCCTTTTGGCCTGAACTTGCCCCCAATGGCCCTCCCCTGCTGGCCTGATCTCACCCTTAACTGCTCTCCCCTGCCGGCATGATCACCCGTAACTACCTCTGCCTGCTTGGTCGCCCCTAACTGCCCTCCCTACCAGGCTGATCTCGCCTCCAAGTGCACTCCCCTGCCAGCTTGGTTACCCCCAACTGCCTTCCCCTGCCAGCCTGATCACTCCTAACGGCCTCTGCCTTGGTCCCCACTACCAAGGCTTTGTCTGGAAGGAAGTCGGACATCCAGGCTTCCAGTTGTTAACCTGGTCTAATTAGCATATTACCTTTTTATTAGTATAGATACTATAACTTTGAAAAATATTACCATTTGCCAAATTAGCTTAAGTGTATGTGGTGTCTCTCTGTATTATAGCTTACTTACAAGCATATGTGAGTCTACAATTATATCAATAGAAGTTTATTTTAGCCCTGGCCGATTTGGCTCAGTGGATAGAGCATAGGTCTGTAGACCGAAGGGTCTTAGGTTCGTTTCAAGTCAAGAGCACATGCCCAGGTTGCGGGCTCGATCTCCGGTAGGGGGCGTGCAGGAGGCAGCCAATCAACGATTCTCTCTCATCATTGAAGTTTCTATCTCTCCCTCACCCTACCTCTCTGAAATCAATAAAAATATTTTTTTAATTTATTTTTAGAAAGTTGCCAGTGAGACTGGAGGTTGGAGAGAGGCTGGGAAGATGGGCAGAACATAGTACAAGACCTCCTAGGACATCTTCAGCCTCAGAAGGATTTCAGGCAGGGCTGCATTTTTTAAATTTTAATTTATTGAGGTGACTTTGTTAATAAAATTACATAGGTTTCAGGTGTACAATCCTATAATACATAATCTATATATTGTACTATATGTTTATCACCCCAAGTCAAGTCTCTTCCCATCACCATTTATCCCCCCATACCCTCTTCTACCTCCCTCACCCCCTTTCCCTCTAATCACCATACTATTGTTTGTGTGTATGAAGTTTGTTTGGGGCTTTTTGGGGGGAGTGGGGGGGAGGTTGCTTAATCCCTTCACCTTTTTCAACCAGCCCTCTTCGCTCTGACAGCTGTCAGTCTATAAATCTGTTTCTATTTTGTTGTTAGTTTATTTTGTTCATTAGATTCCACATATGAGTGAAATCATATGGTATTTGTCTTCCTTTGACTGCCTTATTTTACTTAGCATAATGCTCTCTAAATCCATCCATGCTGTTGCAGAGGGTAAGATTTCCTTCTTTTTTCCATTGTGTAAATGTGCCACAGCTTTTTTATCTACTCATCTGATGGACACTTGGGCTGCTTCCAAATATTGGCTATTGTAATTAACACTGCAATGAACATAAGAGTACATATATTCTTTTGAATTAATGTCTGGATGTATTCTTTTGAATTAATGTTTTGGGCAATGGAAACAAAATAAAAAAATGGGAGTACATCAAATTAAGAAGTTGGGTTTTTGTGGTTTTTTTAAAATATATTTTATTGATTTTTTACAGAGAGGAAGGGAAAGGGATAGAGAGTTAGAAACATCGATGAGAGAGAAACATCAATCAGCTGCCTCCTGTACACCCCCTACTGGGGATGTGCCCACAACCAAGGTACAATATCCTTGACTAGAATTGAACCTGGGACCTTCCAGTCTGCAGGCCGACACTCTACCGAGCCAAACAGTTAGGGCTCTTTTTTAAATTTTATTTTAATTCTTTATTGTTGCAAGTATTATGTAAGTCTCCTTTTTCCCCCATTGACCTCTCCCTGGCTGCTCCCAACCCCCAGCATGCCCTCACCACCACCACCACCACCACCACCACCACCACCACCACCCCCCCCCTCCCCCCTGCCGCCGCCTGTGGCCATTGATTATGCTCATATGCATGCATACAAGTCCTTTGGTTGAATTCTTATCTCCCCCTTCCCCCCCCCCCACCTTCCCTCATAGGTTGGACGTCTGTTTGATGCTTCCATGACTCTGGTTCTGTTTTTGTTCATCAGTTTATGTTATTCATTATATTCCACAAATAAGTGAGATCATGTGATATTTATCTTTCTCCATCTGGCTTATTTCACTTAGCATAATGGACTCCAGGTCCATCCATGCTGTTACAAATGGAAAGAATTCCATCTTTTTTACAGCAGCATAGTAGTTCATTGTGTAGATGTACCACAGTTTTCTAATCCATTCATCTGCTGTTGGGCACTTAGGCTGTTTCCAAATCTTAGTAGCTATTGTAAATTGTGCTGCTATGAACATAGGGGTGCATATATCTTTTCTGATTGGTATTTCTGTTTTCTTGGAATATATTCCTATATGTGGGATTATTGGGTCAAATGGAAGTTCCATTTTTAATTTTTTAAAGAAATGCCATATTGTTTTCCATAGTGGCTGCACCATTCTGCATTCCTACCAGCAATGCAAGAGGGTTTCTTTTTCTCCGAATCCTCTCTAGCACTTGTCCTTTGTTGACTTTTTTATGATAGCCATTCTTACAGGTGTGAGGTGATACCTCATTATTGTTTTGATTTGTATCTCTTGGATGATTAGTGACTTTGAGCATGTTTTCATGTCTCTTGGCCCTCTGTATGTTCTCTTTCAAAAAGTGTCTATTTAGGTCCTTTGCCCTTTTTTTGTTTGGATTGTTTATCAGCCTTTTGTTAAGTTGTATAAGTTCCTATAAGCTACAACAAATGTCTGCTATTTTGCTGCCTATGAAATCTAGGATTTTTATGGTTTCCCATCTTACGTTTAAGTCCTTTATCCATTTTGAGTTTATTTTTGTGCATGATATAAGCTGGTGATCTAGTTTCATTTTTTTGCACGTATCTGTCCAATTTTTCCAGCACCATTTATTGACTCCATTGTATGGTCTTTCCTCCTTTGTCAAATATTAATTGAGCATAATGGCTTGGGTCAATATCTGGGTTCTCTGTTCTGTTCCATTGGTCTATCTGTCTGTTCTTATGCCAGTATCAGGCAGTTTTGAGAACAGTGGCTTTGTAGTATAGCTTGATATCTGGTATTGTGATTCATCCAATTTTGTTCTTCTTTCTCAAGATTGCTGCAGCTAATTCAGGGTCTTTTTTTATTCCAGATGAATTTTTGGAGTTTGTTCTAAGTCTTTGAAGTATGTTGTTGGTATTTTAATGGGGATTAAATTGAATCTATAGATTGCTTTGGGTAGTATGGACATTTTAATGATGTTAATTCTACCAATCCATAAACATGGTATATCCCCCCCCCCCCTATTTGTTTATGAATTCCTCTATCTCTTTTTTCAGAATCTGTAATTTTCTGAGTACAGGTCCTTTACCTCCATGGTTAAATTTATTCCTAGATATCTTATTTTTTTGTTTCAATGGTACTGTATTTTCTGGTGTATAAGACAACTTTTTAACCCAGGAAAATTTTCTCAAATGTCAGGGGTCATCAATGGATCCAGACAGCTCCGGTCGGCTCCTTTTTGTGCTGCATATGATCTCCATCCGGACTTTTTAACCCAGGAAAATCTTGTCAAAAGTTGGGGGCTGTCTTATACGCCCAGTCGTCTTATACACCGGAAAATACAGTTAATGCAATTGTTTTTTTAGTTTCTCTTTCTATGAGTTCATTCCCTATAATAATAAAAGCATAATATGCTAATTAGACTGGACGTCCTTCCAGACATCCTTCCAGATGTAGCAGGGGCTTCAAGGAAGCCTGGGTCCCAGGTGCCTGCTGGCGGCCAGAAGGAAGCCCAGGTACCTGATGCCAGAGGGAAACCAATGTTGGCAACTGAGGGAAGGACAGCCTACTCTAAGGTGACCAGATTTAAAGTGGTACACCATTGATCAGGGGGTAGAGGGGTCCTTTTTTTATTATTATTACTTAAAATATTACAAAGAGTAATTGGGACTTTTTAAAAATGCTGCGGGACGTGGGACAAACTGTTAAAAATCGGGACTATCCCTCCAAAAGCGGGACATCTGGTCACCTTAGCCTACTCCTGCATGATTTCGTGCATCAGGCCTCTAGTCTATATAATGAAAACCCAGCGAATGACCAGTTGCTACTATGTGCCAGGTGCAGGGACCACCACCAGCGCTGCTGTGGAGCCCAAGCAGCCAGTTGTGCTGCCACCGTCAAGGTGCTGGTAAAGAAGAACGCGAATGTGGCCAGCGTGAGCATGTAACTTAAGATGAAGGCTCTGTGGGACAAATTCAGTCAGCTGGGCACTGAGATGATGGTCACCAAGGCTGGCAAGTCATGGCGCCCCTCTCCCCACTGCAACCTTTCCCACATGGCGTCAGTCTTGGGCAGCGGGCTTTGACCCAGTCCACGCAAGTAAGACTGAGAAGTGGGGAGGGTGGGGCACAGCCTGGCCACATGCAGGTCCCTCTCGGCAGAGGCCTGTTTCTTTGCTCTCCGAGTGCTGGCTCTAGTGATAGCCACCTGGCATGCTGGGCCAGAGGGTACTGTTTGGGAGGCCAGGAAGGTGGCAGAGAGAAACCCTGTGGACCTGCTGCCTGACCAGCAGTCTAGGACCCAGCACCACCAGAAACAGACTGGCTCCAAGCACACTGAGCAAGTGGGGGAAGGCAGCCACCTGTGAGGGGCCTTGCCACCAGACAGCTCTGGTGGGTCCCACCTCAAAGGAAACTCGGTTTTTGGTTCCTTAGTTCAATCTATCCCAGCTGAAGAGGAGCAGTTGGACACATTTTAGGGGAGAATTAAGACTTTAAAACAGTGTGTTCTGTTCCGTGGCGATTGCTATCCCATTGTCTTAGCCTAAATTCAGGGTTATTGTGGGGTCTGGGTCTGTCACTGGGGCCCACGTATTCCAATTGACCTGTATTTGTTGTAAGACCCCAAAGAGAAGAAGGGGAACACGTTTTTTGGTACAATGGATTTGACCAACAGACAAACGCAAATGCCAGGCTGTGTCTAATGTACACACAGAGATACCGGTTCTGAGTCTGCCTGGCCAAAGGGAGCTCAGGGCCTATTTGCAGAGCCTTCTGGTGGTTTCTGTTTCCTGGCTGAGGCCGTCCTCCCTGGGAAGTCTGAAACCCATGCTCTTCTTTAGGCCTCTCCCCTCAGCTGGCCGCGCCCCCATTTGATACCCACAACCCCTATCTGGGGCAGGTCCAGCCAACCAACCTCCCGCAACCCCTTCCCCCAGCTTGCCTGGTCCAATTGGCCCTGATTGGGGAGGGCCGGCTGGACCCCACCCATGCATGAATCCATGCACTGGGCCTCTAGTTGGTGTATAAAAAAACCATAGATTTCTGGGTGTTAGTTTTGTATCCTGCTACATTTATTAGTTTTAGTAGTTTTTTGATAGAGTCTATGTACAATATCATGTCATCTGTGAATAATGACAGTTTTACTTCTTTTCCAGTTTGGATGACTTTTATTTCTTCTTCTCTGATCGCTATGACTAGCACTTCCAGTACTATGTTGAACAGGAGTGGTGAGAGTGGACATCCCTGTCTTGTTCCTATTCTTAGGGGAAATGGTTTTAGTTTTTGCCCATTGAGTATGATGTTGGCTATAGGCTTGTCATATAAGGCTTTTATTATGTTGAAGTATGATCCCTCTAGTCCCACTTTGCTGCGAGTTTTTATAAGGAAAGGCTGTTGGATTTTGTCAAATGCCTTTTCTGCATCAATTGTTATGATTGTGATTTTTGTCTCTCAATTTGTTTATGTGATGTATCACATTTATTGATTTGTGGATATTGTACCAGCCTTGCATCCCTGGAATAAATCCCACTTGGTAATGGTGAATGATATTTCTAATGCAATGCTGGATCGAATTTACTAGAATTTTGTTGAGGATTTTAGCATCTATGTTCATCAAAGATACTGGCCTGTAATTCTCTTTAGTGTCTTTATCTGGTTTGGGGATTAGGATAATGCTAACTTCATAGAAAAAGTTTGTAAGTGTGCCTTCCTCTTGAATTTTTTGGAATAGTCTGAGAAGGATAGGTTTTAGTTCTTCTTTGAATGTTTGGTAAAACTCTCCTGTGAAGCCATCTGACCCTGGGCTTTTGTTTGCTGGAAGCTTTTTGATTACTGCTTCAATTTCTTTGGTAGTTATCGGCCTATTCAGGTTTTTTATTCTACCTGGTTGAGTTTTAGAAGCTTGTATTTTTCTAAGAATATGTCCATTTTGTCTAGATTGTCCAGTTTGTTGGAATAGAGTTTGTCATAGTATTTTTTCATAATCCTTTGTATTTCTGTGGGGTCGGTTGTTACTTCACCTCTTGCATTTCTGATTTTGTTTATTTGAGTCCTCTCTCTTTGCTTCTTAGTGAGCTTGGCTAGAGGTTCATCAATCTTGTTTATCCTTTCAAAGAACCAGCTCTTGGTTTTATTGATCTTTTGTATTTTTTTTTTCTCTATGTCACTTACTTCTGCTCTGATCTTTATTATCCTTCTGCTCACTCTGGGCTTTCCTTGTTGCTCTCTAATTCTTTAAGTTGTAGAGTTAGATAATTTATTGCCAGTTTTTCTTGTTGTTTTTTTTTTTTTTTTTTTTGAGGTAATGATGTAATGCTATGAACTTCCCTCTCAAGACTGCTTTCACTGTGTCCCATAGATTCTGGATTGTTGTGTTTTCATTGTTATTCATCCAGGATGTTTTAATTTCTTCTTTGATCTCTTTGTTACCCCAATCATTGATTAACAGCATGCTATTTAGTCTTCAAGTGTTTGAATTTTTTTGAATGTTTTTATTGCAATTTATTTCTAACATTATGCCATTGTAATCTGAGAAGATGCTTGATATGATTTCAATCTTATTGAATTTGAAGAGACTTTGCTGGTGACCCAATATGTGATCTATGTTTGAAAACGTCCCATGTGCACTTGAGAAGAATGTATATTCTGTAGCTTTGGGGTGCAATTTTCTGAAGATGTCAATTAAGTCCATATGATCTAGTGAGTCATTTAGGATTGGTGTTTCTTTGCTGATTTTTTTTTGTCTAGAGGATTTATCCAGTGATGTCAGGGGGGTATTAAAGTCCCCAACTATTATCATATTGCTGTTGATCTCTTCCTTGATATCTTGCAGAAGTTTTTTTATGTATTTGGGTGCTCCTGCATTGAGTGCATATATGTTTATTGAGTTATATCCTCTTGTGTATAGATCCCTTTAGTATTATGAAGTGGCCTACCTTATCTCTTGCTATGGCCTTCATTCTGAGGTCTATTTTGACAGATACAGGTATTGCCACCCCAGCTTATTTTTTTTCTTTTCCATTTTCCTGAAAGATTTTTTTCCATCTCTTCACTTTTAGTCTGTGTCAGTCTCTTGTTCTGAGGTGAGTCTCTTGAATACAGCATATATATGGGTCATGTTTTCTTATCCATTCAGCCGCTCAGTGTCTTTTGATTGGAGCATTTAGGCCATTTACATTTAAAGTTATTATTGTAACCATTTTTTGTGTGTGTGCCTGTGTTTCTTCTTCTTTTTACAACAGTCCCTTTAGCATTTCTTGCATTGCTGTCTTGGTAGTGATAAACTACCTTAGCCTTTTTTGTCTGTGAAACTCCTGATTTCTCCTTCAATTTTGAATGAATGATAGCCTTGCTGGATAGAGTATTCTTGGATTCAGTCTCTTGTTTTGCATGACTTTGTAAACTTCATTCCATTCCTTTCTGGCCTGATATGTTTCTGTTGAGAAATCATTTGCTAATCTAATGGGAGATCTCTTGTAGGTAACTCTCTGTCTCCCTCTTGCAGCCTTTAAGATTCTATCTTTGGCCTAACCGGTTTGCTCAGTGGATAGAGCGTCGCCCTGCGGACTGAAAGGTCCCAGGTTTGATTCCGGTCAAGGGCATGTACCTTGGTTGTAGGAACATCCCCAGTGGGAGGTGTGCAGAAGGCAGCTGATCAATGTTTCTCTCTCACCGATGTTTCTAACTCTCTATCTCTCTCATTTCCTTCCTGTAAAAAATCAATAAAATGTGTTTTAAAAAAAAGATTCTATCTTTGTTGTTAACATTTGCCATTATAATTATGAAGTGACTTGGTGTGGATCTTTTGGGTTCATCTTATTTGATACTCTGTGCTTATATGACTTTTTCTTCCCCAAATAAGGGAAGTTTTCTGACATTTCTTCAAACAGGTTTTCTAACCCTTGCTCCTCTTCTTGTCGCTCTGGAACCCCTATTATACCAGGTGTACCAGTTAATAATGCAGATTTTTTTCAATAGATGGAGTTACACATATGTTGATATATATGCAATTTGATGCATATACTGTTTTGTTGTATTGACAGCAAGCTTCAAAACTTCATATGTCAAATTTGCTGAAGGTGTTTACATCATAGATATTTTTACACTTAAAAATGTCGAATTTCATGTCAAAAAAGAACATTTGTGGGAAGTTTTAATTCATTACTTTACTTTGAAGAAAAAGTTATAGTATATTTCAGAAACCTGATTTGTGGATATTGTACCATCCTTGCATCCCTGGGATAAATCCTACTTGGTCGTGGTGTATGATCTTCCTGATGTACTGTTGGATCCGATTTGCTAGGATTTTGTTGAGGATTTTGGCATCTATGTTCATGAGGGATATTGGCCTGTAATTCTCTTTCATTGTGTTGTGTTTGTCTGGTTTTGGTATTAGGGTAATGCTGGCTTCATAGAATGAGTTTGGAAGTGTTCCTTCCTGTTGAATTTTTTGGAATAGTCTTAGGAGAATAGGTTTTAGATCTTCCTTAAATGTTTGGTAAAACTCCCATGTGAAGCTATCTGGCCCCGGGCTTTTGTTTGCTGGGAGCTTTTTTATTACTGCTTCAATTTCTTCCATAGTGATTGGCCTATTGAGATTTTTAGATTCTTCCTGATTGAGTTTTGGAATGTTGTATTTTTCTAGAAATATGTCCATTTCCTTGAGGGTGTCCAGTTTGTTGGAATAGAGTTGTTCATAGTATTCTTTAACAATCTTCTGTATTTCTGTAGGGTCTGTTGTAATTTCTCCTCTTTCATTTCTGATTTTGTTTATTATGGTCCTCTCTCTTTGCTTCTTGGTGAGCCTGGCTAGGGGTTCGTCAATCTTGTTTGTCTTTTCAAAGAACCAGCTTTTGGTTTTATTGATCTTTTGTATTGTCTTTTTGGTCTCCATGTCATTTATCTCTGCTCTGATCTTTATAATTTCCTTCCTTCTGCTTACACTGGGCTTTTCTTGTTGCTCTCTTTCTAAATCTTTGAGTTGCAGCGTTAGGTGATTTATTATCATTGTTTCTTGTTTTGTGCAGTAGGTTTGTAGAGCTATGAACTTCCCTCTCAAGACTGCTTTCACTGTGTCCCATAGATTTTGGATTGTTGTGTTTTCATTGTCATTTGTTTCCATGATGTTTTTTATTTCTTCTTTGATCTCTGTGGTAACCCAGTCATTGTTTAATAGCATGCTGTTTAGTCTCCATGTGTTTGATTTTTTTGGATTGTTTTTCTTGTGGTTGATTTCCAGTTTTATGCCTTTGTGATCTGAGAAGATGCTTGATATGATTTCTATCTTCTTGAATTTGAAGAGACTTTGCCTGTGCCCCAATATATGGTCTGTCTTTGAGAATGACCCACGTGCACTTGAAAAGAATGTATATTCTGTGTCTTTGGGGTGAAGTGTTCTGAAGATATCTATTAAGTCCATCTGCTCTAGTGAGTCATTTAGGATTGGTGCTTCTTTGCTGATTTTTTGTTTAGAGGATTTGGCCAATGGTGATAGTAGGGTGTTAAAGTCCCCAACTAGGATTGTATTGCACTCAATCTCTCCCTTGATGTCTTCCAGAAGTTTTTTTATGTATTTGGGTGCTCCTATATTGGGTGCATATATGTTTACCAGAGCTATTTCTTGTTGTTGAATGGCTTTTACTTTGAGATCTAATTTGTCAGATATAAGTTTTGCTACCCCAGCTTTTTTTCATTTCCATTCGCCTGAAAGACCTTTTTCCATCCCTTCACCATCAGTCTGTGTGCATCTTTTTTTCTGAGGTGGGTTTCCTGTAGACAGCAGATATGTGTGTCATGTTTTCTTATCCACTTAGTTACCCTATGTCTTTTGATTGGAGCATTTGATCCATTTACATTTAAAGTTATTATTGATAAATACTTGTTTGTTGCCATTTCTATTCTTTACCCCTGTGTTCCTTCTTTGGTTCCTATTTTTACTTTCTACAGTAGGCCCTTTAACATTTCTTGCATTGCTGGTTTGGTAGTAACAAACTCCCTTAGTCCTTTCTTGTCCTTGAAGCTCCTAATTTCACCCTCAATTTTGATTGATAGCCTTGCTGGGTACAGTATTCTTGGATTCAGACCCTTCCTTTGCATGACTTTGTATATTTCATTCCATTCCGTTCTTGCCTGATGTGTTTCTGTTGAGAAATCAGCCTCTAGTCTGATTGGGGAGCCTTTGTAGGTAACTTTCTGTCTCTCTCTGGCCGCTTTTAAGATTCTTTCTTTGTCATTGGTGTTTGCCAATTTAATTGGGGTTCTTATTGTTTGGAACACTGTAAGCTTCTTGCATTTGTGTGGGCTTACTCTTCCTTATACCCGGAAAGTTCTCCGTCGTTATTTCTTCCAATAAGCTTTCTATTCCTTGCTCAGTTTCCATTCTTTCTGGCACCCCTATTACACAGATGTTGTTTCTTTTTGTGTTGTCCCAAAGTTCTCTTAGGCTCTCCTCCTGCTTTTTAATTTTTTTTTTCTAGAAGCTGCTCTGTTTGGGTATTTTTTTCTATCTTGTCTTCTAGCTCACTGATGCAATCCTCTGCTTCATCTAGTCTACTATTGATGCTTTCTATTGAGTTCTTCATGGCAGTGATGTCACTTTTCATTTTTTCTTGGTTCTTTAACATTTCCTCTTGTTTTTTGCACATATTGTTGAATTTGTCTTCCATTCTTCTCAACCACTTTATGCCCATTTCTCTGAATTCCTTCTCTGACAAGTTGGTTGCCTCCATTTCGTTTACTTCCTTTTCTGGCGATGCCTGTTTCTCTTTCATATGTGGACTGTTTGTTTGTCTTCCCATGGTCTGTCTTCTCTGGGTGTCTGTTTACGTGGTTCTCTCTCTCCTGTGATACACTGCTTTTCCGTGTTGTGGATCACAGTCCTAATTTTAAAGGAGGCAGTATTGCTTTGTTTCCAGATTGCCTGTTTACAGAAGGGTTGGTTTGTTGTTCAGCCTCTGGGTGGCAGTATTCCTGGGATGACCTTCAGGGCTCGCTGTCCTCTCTAGCTATTATGTAGACCTCGTTTTCCTTACAGCACTCAATACTGGCTTGGGGGAGTGGTCTGCCCCATAGCTGGTTTTTTGGTGCTCTCTCCCCACCCTGATCCCCACGTTCCACAAAAAAAGAATGTTCCCCTGCAGTCTCTGTCAGTGACCCCAACTGTGTGCTCCTGTGTGATGAGGTCAACAATCAAAAGCGAGGATTTAATGAGAGAAGAGAAGAAATAAAATAAAATAAAATAAAATAAAATAAAATAAAATAAAATAAAATCCCAGTCCGTTCCGCGTGTCCTCTCTGCCCTGGCGCTAGCAGCTGGGACACTGGCAGGGTCCACGGCTGCCGTCTGGCACCCAGTTGAGCTATGGGCCAATTTTTTCAGAATTCCTTTCTGCCGGCAGCTCCACGGGTTCCCCTGCCCCTGGATTTTGCTGGCTCCGGGGGGCGGAGGGGTTTGAGGGGTGCAGATTTCCTGTGCGTGCCTGTGCGCACACGCACACACACTCGGTCATCTCCCACCTGGAACAAATCGCAACTTTATCTCAGCAAATTCCAACCTTCTCGTGGGAGGGCCGGCTCCTCTGAGTCTGCGTCTCCGTGGACTCCGGTGCTCCTGGAGTCCTGGCTGGTCCCGGGACACCTCTGCTGCAGGGCTCCTGGATGTGTCAGCTTGCGATGCGAGGCACTCTCCCCCTTGGGATGGCGCAGACTCCCCCACAGAGCCACCGCTCCAGGAGAAATCTCAGTGCCAAGCGGTTGCCCCGTGCTCTCTGGCAGACCCCGGGCTAAAACTCACTTCCAGCTGAATCTCCTGAGCCAATTCGGGTTGGGTGTTACTGGCTTCAGCTGCTCACTGAGTCTGCTCCCAAAGCAGATGCAGGACCCATCCCTCTATACGGCCGCCATTTTTTGGTTAAAGATCTGGGAAAGATTTTAAAGGAAGGAAAATGGGTGCCACATCAACTGAACGAAAAACAAATGGAAAAGTCATCAGTAAAATGTTGCTTCAACGGTATGAAAGAAAGTCTTTTTTGCATTGAATTGTGACTGGCAATCAAAAGTGGATTTATTTTGAGAATCCCAAATGCACAATATCATGGCTTGATTCAGGTCAACCATCAACATCGACTGCAAGACCAAATGGCTTCAGAAAGAAGACAATGCTCTGCGTTTGGTGAGATTGGGAAGGTGTCATGTGTTATGAGCTTCTAAAACCAGGTGAAACAGTTAATACTGATCTCTACTGACAACAAATAATCAATTTGAACCACGCTTTGATCGTGAAATGACCAGAATGTGCCAGAAAACATGGCATAGTAATTTTGCTTCATGATGACACACCATCACACACTTCAAAAACAGCTAAAGACATGTTAAAAGATCTTGCCTGGGAAGCATTAACCCACCCACTGTATTCACCAGACCTTGCTCCTTCAGATTACCACTTGTTGGATACATATCCTTGAAATATAACTGGCACACGCACTTCCTGAGCAGCACTTCAAAATGTACGAAGAAGTGGAAAATTGGGTCTCTGAATGGTTTGCCTCAAAACAGAAAAGTTCTAGTGGGACAGTATCCACAAATTACCTGAAAGATGGGGGAAATGTGTAGCTAGTGATGGACATTACTTCAAATAAAGCACTTTTGATGTTTCTCTTGAGATTATCCTGTTTTCTTTAATTACAAAATCTGCATTATTAACTGGTACACCTGGTATGTATGTTGCTTCATTTCAGTGTCCCTCAGGTTCTCCTCCTGTTTTGATTTTTTTATCCAATTGCAGTTCATATTGGGTGTGTTTTGCTTCCCTGTCTTCTAATTCACTAATTCGATCCTCCGCTTGTTCTAGTTTACTGTTGAAAATTATTGTAGCTAATCACTCTTTATTTCCTCCTGATTCTTACATATGTTGTTGATTTTTCTCATTCATCTGGTTTATGAACTTTATGATCCTTATTCCGGATTCCTTTTCTGACATATTGCATGCCTCTGACTCATGTAGTTACTTTTCTGGCGATTCCCCCTTTTCTTTGCTTTAAGGGCTGTTCTTCTGTCTCCTCATTTTTTATCGCACCAAAGATCTACCCTGTTTCCCCAAAAGTAAGACATCCCCTGAAAATAAGACTGACTTACAGTTTTGCCTCTCGCTGAAATATAAGGCACCCCCCCCGAAAATAAGACCTCCCTGGAGCATAAGGCCTCCCCAATAATAAGCCCCCTAACATAAGGCCTCCCCCATAATAAGGCCCCCAAAAAACTACTATAACTCTGAACTCTGGGCCGTAGTGGCAGATGCCGCCACGCAGGTCACTGTTGGCTGCAGCGTAGCCGGAGCAGACAGGAAGTACGTGGTCTCTTTTAATCAGAGAGCCTGCACCACCGCTAGGACAAGCTGCTGCTTGCTGCTCGCTCTGCCCTGACAGAGTCTGGCTGACTCACAATTAAACAGTGAGTCGCGCGGGGCAGGAGTAGGGCACGTTGTGTGGACACACAGGTAATAAGTTTCCTTTTTTTGTTGTTCAACAATAAATGTGTACCGTATTCTTCTTCATGGAAAAATAAGACTTCCTCTGAAAATAAGACCTAGCGCATCTTTGGGAGCAAAAATTAATATAAGACACTGTCTTATTTTTGGGGAAACCGGTAGGTGTTGAGTTGCCTGGGGCCTGTGACTGCAGTGGTAGGCTCAGTGGCTGGTCCTCAGGTGGTTTTGGGTGGCATCTGCTCCTCGGGCAGTTTCTGGGCAGCCGTTCCTCACGTGATATGGGCAGCGGCTGCTCCTCGGGCTGGGTTTTGTGGAGAGGCTGTTCCCCGGGTGGTTGCTTGTGGTGGCTTCTCCTTTCCTGCGGTCATGTGTGGTGGCTGCTTGCGTGGCTGCTGGAGTGGTCATGTGCCCAGGGCTGCTGTGTAAGGCTCAGTAGTCACATTGCCTGGGGCTGAAGTGTCTGGCTGGTGGGAGGCTGGAGTTCTGGTGTCTGTGGATTGGCAACTGAGGCAGCAGGGTCCTGGCCAGAGTAGCTGGAGGATCCCGGGTGGTGTCTCAGAGCACACTGGGTGGAGGTGAGCCTGGGCTCGCAGTCATAGCAGCTCTCTCCTTCAAGATGGTTCGTTCAGCCTCTGTGGCAGAGCCTGTGCTCTGGATGAGATTACAGCAGTAGTATAGACTGCCCAGCTATGCAAGCCCAGGCTGCCAGCCACAGAAGGTCCTGTGAGATCTAGCTGTCCCTCACTCAGACACACACACACACACACACACACACACACACACACACACACCACATTCCACACACTTCCCTTTCACTCCCTCGCTCACACTCTCTTCCTCATTGCCATCCTCCCAGCCACCATCTTGGAATCCTCTCTGTGCTTCTTTTGGAAAATAAAAAGTTTTTGTACTGCAAAGGAAACCGTCAACAAAATGAAAAAATAACCTACTGATTGAAAGAACACATTTGCCAATGATAGATCTGATAAGGACTTAATATCCAAAATTTATAAAAAAACTCATACAACTCAAGACAAAAAAAAAAATAAAACAACGCAATTTAAAAACGGGTAAAGGACCTGAATAGACATTTCTCCAAAGAATGGCCAATAGACATATGAAAAGATGCTCAAGGTCACTAATATCAGAGAAATGCAAATTAAAACCACATGAGATATCACCTCACACCTATCAGAATGGCAACCTTCAATAAATCAACAAACAAGTGTTGGTGAGCATGTGAAAGAAAGGGAATCCTTGAGCACTGTTGGTGGGAATTGCAGACTGGTGGAGCCACTGTGGAAGGGCTACATTTTTTATTTCTGTTTTTTTTAAATCCTCCCCCAAGGATATGTTTCCATTGATTTTTTTATTTTTTATTTTTTTTGAGAGAGAGGAAGGAAGGAAAACATTGATATAAGAGAGAAACATTGATTTGTTGCCTCTTGTACACAACCCCGACTAGGGATCAAACTCACAGCATCTGTATGTGCCCTGACCAGAAGTCAAACCCTCAACCTTTCAGTGTATGTGATGACACTCCAACAAACTAAGCCACCAAACCAGGGCAAGGGCTGCATTTTTTACATGTGTTAATTTTTTTTTCCTCAACAGTTTTGTGAGATGGACCCTTCTGTTCATATTCTATAGAAGAAGCAACTCAAGTCAAATCACTGGTCCAGCATCACAGGGCTAACTCCAGGCAGGTTCCTCTGACCACCCAGTAGTCTCACTTGGACCTTCACCTTGATTTTGATGGTGTGATTGTGGCCTCTGGCTGCTGTGGCCTCCTCGCTGAGGTCCTTGTGTGCCATTTCAGATAGCCCAGCTACAGTCAGATCTTAGGGTAGCTCAGATCCAGAGGGCCGAGCTTTGATTCAAGAACAGAGCCACCATAGGAGGGCCAGGCTGGGCTTTCTTGTCCTATCTTTCATCCTGAACTCCAGCCAGCTAGAGATTAACCCCCTGCCATTGTCAGAGAGAGGTAGAACATAGGAAACTACCTGTAGTTTCTTGTAATCAAGGAGAGGAACAAAGTAACCTGTGGAAGGTTTCCTGAGTTCTTGAGTGCAAAGGACAGTTCAGCTGACTATTTCTGTGGATTACGTATGAAGAGCTGTAAATATCCTCCATACATTGGGATTTGTTGTCCCTTCCTGTCTTAGATGCCCCATTTCCCTCCTGCAGAGATTTTTCCCTTATTTAACAATTAAACAATGGTTGCTTAGTTTGTTTGTCAATTAGGATTATTTTAGTTGCAAGTAACAAAAGGCTGACATCATCTGGCCAAATGGCAAAGTCATTTAGTATATCTTGGATTGTAGAAATGGGTGGGCATCAGGTGGAGTAGAATCAGCAGCTTAAATGTCTGTCGTCAGAAACTCAGGTTCTCAGCTTGACCTTCGTCCTGAGTCCTATGTGTATGCAGGCTGGGGCAGAAGTAGATTTATAGTTGTGAGTACATAAAACAGTTTATTCTTTATTGTTTACTAGAGGCCCGGTACAGGGATTTGTGCGCTGGTGGGGTCCCTTGGCCTAATCTTCAGGGATAAGGCCAAAACCAGCTCTCTGATATCCCCTGAGTGGTTTCAGATTGTGAGAGGGCGGTTCTTGGGTGACACACCCCAGAATCTGGCTCCCTCCTGTCTGGTTCTGGGTGTGTCACCTGAGAAATGCAGCTGCTAAGTCACTGCAGCTCAGTAGCTCCTGCATTGAGTATCTGCCCCCTAGTGGTCAGTGTACCTCATAGCTACCACTTGGACAGTCACTTAGGTTTATATCCTATACTAGAGGCCCAGTGCACAAAAATTTGCTGAGGGTCCCTCAGCTCAGCCTGTGCCCTCTCATAGTCTGGGACCCCTCGGGGGTTGTCCACCTCCTGGCTTAGGCCTGCTCCCTGGGAGGGATTGGGCCTAAGCTGGCAGTCAGACATCCCTCTGGCAGCCCTGGAGCCCTCGGGGGATGTCCACTTGCCAGCAGGGAGCAGGCCTAAGCTGCAGTCAGGTATCATTAGAGAGTCTCCCGCCACCACCACTGTGTTGGCACCTGTAAGCCTGGCTTGTGGCTGAGTAGAGCTCCCCCTATGGGAGCACACTGACCCCCAGGGGGCAGCTCCTGCATTGAGCGTCTGCCCTCTCATGGTCAGTGTGTGTCATAGTGACCAGTCATTCCGGTCTTTCTACTCTTAGGGTCAATTTGCATATGCAAACTGAAAAGACTCTCCCGCCTCCTCAGCAGCACTAAGGATGTCTGACTGCAGCTTAGGCCTGCTCCCTGCTGGAAAGTGGACATCCCCCGAGGGCTTCAGGGCTGCCAGAGGGTTGTCTGACTGCCAGCTTAGGCCCGATCCCTGGGCTTAGGCCCGATCCCCCAGGGAGCGGGCCTAAGCCAGCAGGTGGACATCCCCTGAGGAATCCCAGACTGAGAGAGGGCACAGGCCGGGCTGAGGGACCCCCCCTGAGTGCACTGGGCCTCTCTGTGTGTGTGTGTGTGTGTGTGTGTGTGTGTGTATGATACTATTTTTCTACGAAAAACTGTAAGTGGACTTTTGCCCACCCTATATTTGCTTCTTGGTCCCAAGATGGCTGTCAGTGGCAATCAGGGCCACTGACCTTCTTGTCTACAGACATCAGGAGAGAGAAAAAACAGCCCCATCCCTTAGGGTTATAAATACTTCCCTTTGGGTTATGGTTAATCCAGTTAGGTCATGTGCTTCCTTTACGAGGGCAATCAGATCCCCAGAAGAGTGCCTTGGTGTACACCTTTCAGGGAAGAAGGAAGTGGGTATTGAGTAGACAACCAAATGCCTGCTCCGTCTGGGAAAGGCCTCCAAACTCAGTTCCTAAGATAGCAATAGATTGCATCAGGCACAACACATGTGGTACTTCAGAACAAAGAAATGTGCTTTCCTTTTGAAGAAGTGTAGTGATTTATGGCAGGAACAGCACCAGGTGTTAAACTGATAGGGTCAAATGGACCTGGGTTCAGCAACCTTGGTACTTGAGTTATAGGTAGGAAAGAATTCAGAGCCAAAACTGAAAGAGAACATTTATTTGGAAAAATCACGGAGATAGGAAAAATAATATGTAGAAGAAATGGGCTGAGGAAATAAGTTATAGAGGTAAAGGAAGAGCCTTTGGAGCTTAGAAGTGAGGAAGGTAAAGGTAACATGCCTGGAGGAATGCAGAGGGGAAGAGGCAAGGGAAAGGGACAGGAATGCTCCTGGGAGGGAGCGTGTGCTGGGTCCTCCATCCTAAGAGTTTTAAGGGTGGAGATTTTAGGGGAGGTCCTTTCAGGGTTTAGGGTTCTTCTGATTGGTCAGGATAGGGAGTCATTATCCAATGCAGCTGGTCCTCAGGTCACCATTGAGATCACTTGTCTATTCTGCTGCTTATTCTGGGACTGGAACTGAAATATAACTGAGCCCTAGATGTTATCTCTAGGGAGGATAGGTCAAGGGGTCCAAACTGCATGACCAGCGGTATGCTAGGAGAGGAACAGTCACCCTGGGGACAAGGTTCCACCCTATAATTGTCCTTTGCTAGGTACCCAGTGCTTTCTGTCCTGGTGACCTGTACCAGGGCTATCCTCCTTGCTCTGCTCATGTCTAACTGGTTACCACATGCCTGGTTTCTGCCTTCTGCCTCTTCTCCCACCCTCACATAACCCCACAAATCAAGACAAGTAGAGTCTAGCTCCCACTGATTATTTGTCTGTTGGTGGACACAATGTGTGTGTTACCTCCCTTATCACTGGGAAGGCAATTATTTTTTCCCTCTTCATCCTCTATACACATATCCTCTGTATTTTTTTCCTCCTTAATTCCCTCCCCCACTCTGAGCTATCTGTGGTATGTCTGTAGCTATGTACATATCCTTGCAAAATAAGAGGTTTGAGTAAAGTGTCTGTTTCCAGAAATGGTTTTGGGCTCCATTTCTCATTTTTCTTCGGGTTTTCACCAAGTAGCGTGTTTTTTAATATATTTTATTGATTTTTTACAGAGAGGAAGGGAGAAGGATAGAGAGTTAGAAACATCAGTGAGAGAGAAACATCGATCAGCTGCCTTCTGCACACTCCCTACTGGGGATGTGCCCGCAACCAAGGTACATGCCCTTGACCAGAATCGAACCTGGGACCCTTGAGTCCACAGGACGACGCTCTATCCACTGAGCCAAACCAGTCAGGGCAGCATGTTTTTTAAAGGAACTACATTGCTCATGTGTGTTACATCTGTCCTGTGAACAGTCATATATGATGCGCATCCATCACTCCTCATGTTTCTGGTCCCCTGATGTTGGGCATTCAAGTTACCCCTAGCTCCACACCACCCAGACAGCACTCAGTGAGTACCCGTATACCTATGTCCTAAAGCCTGAGGTTTATATTCAGGAGTCTCATTATGGCAGGAGGCAAGCATTCTCTCTTCTCCACACACCCCCCTTCCCAGGGATGGATGGTGAAGTTGCTCTTCACAAGGCTGCTCTGGCACATGCTCTCTCCAGAGTGCAAGAGGGTCCAGCTTTCCCACTGACTCATCACCACTTGCTGTTATCCTGCTTCCTAATTTGTGTCATGTTGATGAATTGGGGTCTGGATTATAATACTCTAATTACTGGTCTGACCAAGCGCCTCTTCGTGCCTCTTTCTACACTTGCTACCCTGATTCAGGCTTCCCTTTCCATGAGTGGCTCATTCAGCAATGAATTAAGGCGAGGGGGCTCATGAGGTCATGAGGAGCAAATTCTGGAGTTGGTTGATCTGGATTTGAATCCTGACCCTGCTGTCACACCAGCAAGTTACTTAACCTCTCTGAGCATCAGAGCTTCCTTAAATAGAAAATGGGAATGATAATAGTATTTATATCTTAAGATTTTTTGAGGATTTAATGCATTTAGGACAGTATCGAGCATATATGTGGTAAGAAAATATCAAATATCATTACTATCATCATAATTATTGATGAGTGTTTTAAGTTTCTAAAAATTCAAATATTTTCTCTCCTTTTTCCCTTTCATTCACATCAGTATGTCAGGCTGTGACAGCATTTTTGGGTTCTTCCTGGTGGTTCCTTAGAAACTATAAGAGACAATATAGTGAAACTTGTAAAACAAAGCACGCACATTTGGGAGAAATACATTCATTTCCATGTGTGGTTTCATTTTTAATTTTTAAAAATGTGATGTATGAGCCCTAGCTGGTTTGGCTCAGTGGATAGAGTGTCGGCCTGTGGACTGAAAGATCCTCGGTTTGATTCCAGTCAAGGGCACATGCCTGGATTTTGGGCTTGATCCCCAGTAGGGGGCATGCAGGAGGTAGCCAGTCAATGATTCTTTCTCATTACTGGTGTTTCTCTCTTCCTCTCTTTCTCTCGCCTTCTCCCTTCATCTCTGAAATCAATAAAAATATGTTTTAAAAATGTGATGTATGAATTTTTAAAAATCTACTCTAATAAAAGAGTAATATGGAAGTTAGCCATCTCTCTGGGATGCCTAAGCCACACCCACCAGCCAATCAGAGGGGTGTATGCAAATTAACCCAGTCAAGATAGAGGCTGGCAGCCATGGAGCAAGCAGTGTCAGGGGTGGGGTGGGCAGGAGCAGGGGCGGGGCAGGGACGGGGGCAGCCTGTTGGGGTGCGGCGTAAACCTGTGTGACCTGGACAAGGTCCCTGAGACCCTGGATTTCCTCTAGCTTCTGAGGCCAGACTACGGGGCTGGCTCCAAGGTGGGTGTCTTGCTCCCTGTGGAGCCCCTGGATAGGTTCCCCATCCACAGCCCTGCGGGGGCCCCAAGCTGGAGACCGGACGCTTTGAGCCACAGGCAGCGATGGGGAGAAGCCTACCATACCCCAAGCAATGGAGCTCCCTGGGCTGTCCCTCGACCAAGAAGCCATCCCTGGCTGCGAGAGGGCACAGGCCGGGCTGAGAGACCCACCCGAGTGCACAAATTTTTGTGCACTGGGTCCCTAGTTTAATTATAAAAGTATACAAGATAAAAATTGAATTTACATGTGACCTCCCAGTAGTCTCACTCGGACCTTCCTCCTTTCTTACTCCTCCTTTCTCTGCAGCCACCCCCAACCTCACTTTCCAGAGATAAAATAACCTTGTAAACAATTTTCTGTGTTGGCCACATTGAAAAGAGTAGGGACTCTGGAGCCAGATGACCTGTGCACTTAAATTCTGGTGCTAGCGCTCTGTGATCTAGTGTATTAGTTTGTATCACTGCCATACATAACAAAGAACCACAGACTGGATGATTTAAACAAAAGAATTTATTTTCTCCATTTACTAGTATGGAAGCTGGAAGTCCAAGGTCAAGGTGCTGGCAAGGGTTGGTTTCTTCTGAGGCCTCTCTCATTAGCTTGCAGGCACCACCTATTGCTGCCTTTCCATGTGGTCATCCCTCTGTGCACTCATGCCCACAGGTATCTCTCTATGTCAAGGACACTAGTCAGCCTGGCCAGTGTAGCTCAGTGGTCAATGGTTGAGCATCAGCTCATGATCCAGGAAGCCACGGTTCAATTCTGGTCAGGGCAATATGTCTGGGTTGCAGGCTCAATCCCCAATAGCAGGCATACAGAAAGCAGCCAATCAATGATTCTCTCTTATCATAGACTAGGGGCCCGGAGCACAAAAATTTGTGTACTCGGGAGATCCCTCAGCCCAGCCTGTGCCCTCTCACAGCCTGGGACCCCTCAGGGGACGTCCACCTGCTGGCGTGCCTGGCCAGCCTGGGTGATGGGCCGATGGCTGTTTACAGGCTGGCCAAGCCCCCCAGTGTGGACCCTAACCCCATCCTACAACTAGGAAAAGAAAAACGTACTGAGACTCAGAGGAGGTGCGGAAGTAAAGCACAGAGGTACGGAGGCACGTGGATAGGGTTCATGGAAAGGGCTGGCAACTGAGGATGCGGCTCTCTTTTTCAATCTGGAAGGAATCACAAGCTCCCGACGGCTCTGAACTCCAGTTCTGGGCAAGCTTCTGGGGATCCAGACTCATACAGGGAGAAGCTGGAATCTCTGGCACTGGGAGGCACTCAAGAGCGGCTTTCTCTCAGCAGTGTTTGCAGCAATTACCGTGGAACACTGAGACTCAGAGCCTCATAGGGCTGGGCTGAGAATCAGCCATAGCTGTTTGCTCCACCCTGTTGATTCCCTGAGACCCTGCCCCACCCGAGCTGTGCACAGAGACTTTTGCATATAAAAGGCTGGGTAGCCCCAAGCAGAAGCTAAATTAGCACCTCCTCAGAGATCCAAGAGCCAGTGTACCCAGTGGTCAGAGTGGGACCATCCTGATTATAACTCCTCAGATCCATAAGGGACACACTCAGGGGGCAGACTCAGTGAGCACCAAAGCCCCAATTAGCAAGGGTGACTCCAGCACAGAAGTTCTCCCACCGTAAACACAGCTGATTCGCATAACCAAGTGGCCTGGAGGTCAATTCCTCCCAGTGATACCAACAACAATCAAGGCTTAACTACAACAAGACTGTGCGCAAAGCCTACAAAGGAGTGTACCAAGAGTGTCCCCCTGAGGTAATTGGGTAGGCTGAGCCTCGGCCCTATAGGACACCTAGCACAGAAAGCCACTTTATCAACACAGGCAAGCAGCCAAAATGCAGAGACAAAGAAAGAGGCACAAATGACAGAAATGGAGGAAAGCAAACTACTGGATATAGAGTTCAAAACCACGGTTATAAGGTTTTTCAAGAATTTTCTAGAAACCGCCAATAAATTTAGTGAGACCCTCGAGGATATGAAAAAGGACCAGCTAGAAATTAAGTATACACTGACTGAAATAAAGAATAATATACAGAGATCCAAAAGCAGACTAGAGGATCACAAGAATCAAGTCAAAGATTTGAAATATGAAGAAGCAAAAAACACACAACCGGAAAAGCAAAAAGAAAAAGAATCCAAAAATATGAAAATAGTGTAAGGAGCCTCTGGGACAACTTCAAGTGCAGGGGTCCTCAAACTTTTTAAACAGGGGGCCAGTTCACTGCCCTTAGACTGTTGGAGGGCCAGACTATAGTTTAAAAAAAACTATGAACAAATTCCTGTACACACTGCACATATCTTATTTTATGCAGGACAGGCAGCGGCAGCAAAAACACCCGGCGGGCCAGATAAATGTCCTCGGCAGGCCGCATGTGGCCCACGGGCCGTAGTTTGAGGATGCCTGTTCAAGTGTACCAACATCAGAATTATAGGGGTGCCAGAAGAAGAAAGAGAGCAAGATACTGAAAACCTAATTGAAGAAATAATGACAGAAAACTTCCCCTACCTGGTGAAATAAATAAACTTCCAAGTCCAGGAAGCGCAGAGAACCCCAAACAAAAGGAATCCAAACAGGACCACACCAAGACACATCATAATTAAAATGCCAAGGGCAAAAGACAAAGAATCTTAAAAGCAGCAAGAGAAAAGCAGTTAGTTACCTACAAGGGAGTACCCATACAACTGTCAGCAGATTTCTCAACAGAAACTTTGCAGGCCAGAAGGGAGTGGCAAGAAATATTCAAAGTCATGAATAGCAAGAACCTACAACCAAGATTACTTTACCCAGCAAAGCTATCATTCAGAATTGAAGGTCAGATAAAGGGCTTCACAGACAAGAAAAAGCTAAAGGAGTTCATCACCACCAAACCAGGATTATATGAAACTAGGGGCCCAGTGCACAAAAATTTGTGCAGTCGGGGTGGAGGGAGTCCCTCAGCCCGGCCTGTGCCCTCTCACAGTCTGGGACCCCTCAGTGGATGTCCTATGATGGCCCCAGTCTGCCAGGCGCCTTTTGTGTGTGTGTGTGTGTGTGTGTGTGTGTGTGGCCACTGGGGACCTGCCCCCAGCCGCATCTGAGGCTCGGAGCAGTCCTCCTGTGTGTGTCTACCTGCC
>PVJC01006669.1:0-54132 GCA_004026665.1 Murina feae | reverse complement strand
TTTTTTTAATAATAAGGAAACTTTACCTCAGAAAGGTCTTAAAGAAAGCCAAACTGCCATAAATGACAGATCACAAACACTATGTCAATTACAGAAAAGTCCACTTATATATGGTAAAAATCACCGAAGCTGGGACATCTCAGTGGCATCCGAAGCAACCTCAAGAGAGGGCACTTAGCAATGACAGAATGTGAAATGTGAGTCCCTGGTGGCCATGGGTCACCAAGGCATGGCAGCCTCTCTTGACAACCTGGACACAATAGCCCCGTAACGGCAGGTTCTTTGTCAGTTTAACCAGCTGTCAAGTTGGAATAAACGGTGAGGTTTGGTAAACTTAAAAGCAGGAAAACGGAACCATAAAGTGAGATTTGCCTTGGTTTTAAACAACATTAGCTCAATTTGTGAGAAATGTAAATATGACCCTTTGGAAATGTCAGGCGCCCACTTCAGTGACTCTAGCATTTGTGTCAGGCAGAACACAAAGAAGCCTAGAGCTCATCTTTTAGAATTTAAGAACCACAGTCATCCTTTAACAACTCTGTGACACTTTTATAAATGTCTCCTCGACGACAAGGCTTCCATATCATACAGCCAGATGGGAGAGGCCATCTTTTATGTATCAGCCTCAAAAGGAAATATTATCATCTTTGGGATTTGAAAGGAATGTTGGTGGTTTCAGTTTTCTTCCTCATCCTCTCATCGCCACCACGCCCACCCCAGCCCACTTTCTGATGCTGTTCTGAATTGCTCTGTTCCAATGGGAAAGCCAGCTAATCAACCTGGTTCCATTACTTGTCTTGGCTCTATCAGCCATCCAGTGAATTTAAGCCATTGATTGTCACACTGGCTGAACCTCAGGATTATCTGGGATATCTTATTTAAAATACAAATTCTCTAGCCCTGACTGGTTTGGCTCAGTGGATAGAGTGTCAGCCTGCGGACTGAAAGGTCCCAGGTTTGATTCCGGTCAAGGGCATGTACCTTGATTTCGGGCACATCCCCAGTAGGGAATGTGCAGAAGGCAGCTGATCGATGTTTCTCTCTCATCAATGTTTCTGACTCTATCTCTCTCCCTTCCTCTCCGTAAAAAATCAATAAAATACATCTTTTTTTAAAAAAATTAAAATACAAATTCTCTAGCTCCATTCCAGATCTCCAAATTATAATTTCTAGGAATGAGGCATGGAATTCTGTATTTTAGGAAATTCTGCAGTAATTTATATGTAGATTTGTGTTTGGGAACAATTGAAAGTTGAAACTTCCTAAGCTGATCAGTGTCTCAACTAGAATGTGGAGGATGTCTCTGTTGATAACTCTGACGTTGCCAGTAGGATCATGATAATGAGTGTGTCTTCTTCTGAGGGTGCTAGGGAGATGTCAGGATCCTATGGGGGCTATGGGTGGGGTTGCAGTTATGTTCTGGTATCAGTCCAGTAAGTCATTCTTTTCTGTGGGTTGCCTTCACCGAAAGTGTGTTCAAGATAGGCAAACATTCCAAGCTGTGATAGCACTATAAGATGTGTTGGGGCTACGTGTTTTGAGATAAAGTTAGAAAGTATGTTGATGCCATATTGAATGCCTGTTAAATAATATGATTTCCTGTTTTGAACATGTAAGCATTCATATATGTGCCTATTAAACATTGTTCTTTAGAATGCAATAAATGGGGAGTTTTCAAGCAAAGCAGTAGCATCACCAGATACATGTTTTAGAATGATATCCAGATTATAATGAGTGAGATGGAATAGATTTGAATGGAAAAAAAAATTGGGAGTGGGGAGATCAGTTAGTAGCCAGTGCCGTGGTGAAAAGGGAAACCTGTGCAGTGGCCATCAGAATATAGAATCGGGAAGAGATTTCAAAGTAAGTTCTTAGGTAGGACTGGCAAACATTTTCTAATTGATTATGCAGGGAGAATGGTTATAGAAAAGGAGGAATTAAGAGTGGCTCAGATCTTTTACTTTGAGTGGCTGCAAAATGATCATGCTCTAGAGGCTGAAATTACATTAAAAACAGTAGGCCTTTCTCTCCTGAGTTTGAAATACCTGTGAGACCTGAAGTTTGGCCTGTTCAGCAGACAGTTCAGCAGGTGACTGAGAGTGGAGTTTAGGAGGGAGGAAGAGAAAATGAAGGATTCAGAGAGATTGACCATTGCAGGTAATTGGTTCCCTGGGAGAGTGGATAAGATAACCCAAAGGGAATACGTAATAATGGAAAATCAAGGAAGGGAACAGGGGCAGAAGGAAAAGGGGGAAATACAGGTCAAGGGTCCATCAACAAGAACAAATATTTTTGTGGAAGTGCCAGTATGAGGTTTGTGTGTTGTGGTGACTAAGAAGGCTAGGAAGGGAGTGTGTGTGGCAGTACTCAGGTAAGGATTTATCCCCCACTAGCTTTAAGCTAGGAGATACCAAAACTAGGGCAGTGGGCAAAACCAAAAGCTGGGTGGATAACTAATGTCCAATAAACCGAGAAAAAAAGTCTAATCAACTGTGAAAGCCTCAGTGCTAACAGCGGGTGGCGCATGCCAGACTACAGTCAGGACCCAAGGGCAGCACCTTGAGAGCTAGAGTGTACCTACAGCTTACTAGGTTGGAGACTTGAGGCTGAATATTGTGCCTTGCAACTTTCTTTATATGCGCCAGCTGCAACATGCTGTGTGAGCAAGCTAGCCAAGTGCAAAGGTCAAGAGATGGATAAAAAAAAAAAATAGGTAACTATTTCAAAGACTTCCTTGCATTAATTTCTAAATCCGCAGTACTATTGTGGTTGGTGCATAGTAGGTTATCAATAAAGGTCAGATAAAAGAATTTGTGAATGAATCAAGAGTAGCAGATAATTTCTGGGCATAAACTAAATCCCTAGGACTCCTAAAGATGAGTGCCAGCTCAAAACAATTCTACTAAGGAAGTCCGGGAATGTCAACCTCTGGCTACAATGTCAAGGGGAAGTGCGTTCACCAGAGAAAACATCCAGGTCACTCTGGCCATTCTTCATGGAATGGCAAACCTGCCACGCTAATGCCCATGTGGAGAAGGACAGCTAGTCCTCTCTCCTCCTGATGAGATTGGAGAGGTGATAGATAAAGAATAATGAACCCTATCAGAATCCATAATTATCTCACACGATTTTAGTTTTATAAACTTGTAGTACTATAATTTTCTGTCTTTTCTTTGAACCGTTGTTTTGAAAGACTGCAGTGTGTGCTTTATTTTCCCTGCACCAGGACTGCCATCACCCAGCATATCACATCCACTATATCATATTAATGGCTGCCAGCTCAACAGTCTGATACTCAATCCCATATATCAACCACTGATATAATCCATTGCCATACAGTATATTTCATTTGCATTTATCTTTTCCATATACAGACCTCTCTTTTATCACTTTTTCAGAGGCCCTTTCCTCCCCACCACCCCACCTCAGTCCTTGTTTATTCTCATTGGCACACATCTATACATTCTTCCTGGCTGTGTTATTAATATTCTTACAAAGACCTTTCTCCCCCTTTTGCCTTTTCCCCTCTGAGTAACTGACAGCTCCATACAATTTGGCCTTTTAATGTGGTAGAGTCAGGCCTGAATGAGGATGTTTCTTTGTTATTTTCACAGACATTAGCATAGCTGCCTGAGCTGGAACTCAGGCACTTTCTCTAGATATGATTTATGAGATCAATCCAATTTATGGCCATTTAAAGGAATGCTGAACTGGCTGTAAATCAGCAAAAGCACATAAAATACTCATGAGAACTGCTGGAATCCATCCGCATCGGCCTCCATCACCTGTAACAGCAGCCAATCAGTAGCAAAGGCTGGAGTTGCTGTGTGGGCAGAGGGAAACAATGGTAATGATAGGCTTGCATCAAGGAGAAACAACTCACCTGATGACAACAGACAGAACAGACATGAACTTCAGGTGCATTAAGAAAAGTCTGCAGGGGCAGAGAGTGGAGAGAGAAATTTTGAGCCGGTAGCTACTATATGCATATTGAATTGATGCTGCCAAGGAAGCAAGAATAACTAATGTGTAGTTTACAATTTACAAAGAAACTACTTATGTAGTTTCTCATTTCAGCCTATTGGCAATCTTGATCATTGGATTTTATTTTGCCTATTTCATCTATGAGAAAGATCAGTTCTATAGTTACAAAGGGTCACGTTAAGCCCATATTTTTCTTAACATAGACAGTTAATTTAAAAAATAACGGTGAAGTATTTGACATTGTTGTAGTCAATTAGTTGAAGAAAGACATTGTAATACAATAAATATATTGCTAGACACTGAATGGCATTATTTTTTTGCTGTAAATAATTTGGTCTTATTTGTATATAAAGATAAGCAAACCCTTGAGAGGTTTTGGTTATTCAGATATTTGTCTTCAAGTGCATTATTGAAATGAAAAAAGTAATCCCTCAATGAAGCTAGTTACTCCTTCTTCAGCCCTTTAGCTCCCTGCTTGTACATCTATCCAGAAATTTTATCTTTTGTTGTGTTTGTGTTATGGTGGTACACATGGGTAGATGGATAATATTTTGACCTATAAATGTTTATTTATTGCTCTCTAGCTTTTTCCTCCCCACATGAATAACTGATGTTCTGTTTATTCCCTCAGGAAGTTATATGGCAGCAAGGAACCTAGATGTAGGCCATAAAGACCTCCTAGCTTTTATTTCCCAAACCTATTTACTTCTGGCTAACTCTTAATTTTAATCCTACGCAAGATGAAAAAGCTCAGAATTGGAGAAAAGTTTTGAGTAGAGCAGAGTGTCTGGTAAAGCAGAAGAGAGAGATGAATTAAGCCCCTGCTGTTTCCCCTCTCGTCTATAAAGAGATTTCTTCATGCTGGGAGAAGGAGAAATTGGGAAAGTGGGCTTACAGAGCTCTGGAGATCCGGACCCTGCTTCTTGGCAATATTGCTTGGAGATCACAAGACACCAGGTGCTTTTATTACTTTAATTAAAAACATTTTCAGTTAATTATTTCTAAAATTGTGTGTATGTGTGTGTGTGTGTGTGTGTGTACACAAGTGCATGCTTCTATGTGCATCTTTTTTAAATTTTTTTTGGCTTCGTGATAAGCTAGGGTTCAGTTTTTTCTCCAACTCTATTGACAGTATATTCCCTGACACATGCATTTTCCTATATCTAGTCTTTCAGAGGTTGTATATTTTCTAATGATTTTTTACTATTTCTCTCACCTGCTTCCCTCACCTCCTATAAATTATATCTCTTGGACAAACTTTTCCCCAACTGTGCATACATTGAACATTTCAAATGAAAGATGCTATAAAACATCTAATCGATAAATAACCTGTTCTCTTCATAGAGCAAAAAGCTCAATCAATCTTTACCTCTCCACACAAATGTGCATATCTTATCATAGCTCAAATCCCATTATAATTATTTCCATGGGGGATTTCACTTTGGTTGCAAGAGAGCTTCTGTAATAAGTAAAGAAGATTCCTTATTTACCAGAAGTCTTTGTCTCCTTTTCAGGTAGGGGAGGTGAACAGAAAGGCAAACTAGGCTTTTGTAACTGTAGGTGCTTGTGGAAGACAGGATCTTTATTTTGACTTTGGATGAGCTAACCCCAAATAGGCCTATATAAATTTTCAAGCAGCAGCTAGGACATGAACAGTAATCCCTAGATGTTTCAAGAGCTTGCCTCAGCAAGACTTTAACACATTCAAAAATGTATATGGACTTTGCATGAGATTATGTAGTTACTAGGGGCCCAGTGCACAAAAATTTGTGCACTTTGGGGGGTCCCTCAGCCTGGCCTGTGCCCTTTTGCAGTTTGGGACCCCTCAGAGGATGTCCACCTGCTGGTGTGCCTGGCCAGCCTGGGTGAGGGGTTGAGGGCTGTTTTCAGGATGCCCACAGCTCCCATTGCCCCAACGTCTCAGCAAAGGCTGGCTTGAATCAGGTTTCTGGGGTTTATTTTTCTTCTATGATTGAAACTTTGTTGCCGTGAGCAGAGGCCCAGCCAGCAGAGGCAGGCAGTTTCCTCCATCACTGGCCTCCTGTTTGCTTCAGCTCCATGGCTTCTATAATTGAAACTACGTTGCCGTGAGCAGAGGCCCAGCCGGCCTACGCAGACAGTTACAACGGAAGCCTGCTGTTTACTCCAGCTCCGTGGCTGCCGGCCTCCATCTTGGCTAGGTTAATTTGCATACAGCCACTCTGGGGGGCATGGCTTGGCTGGTGGGCGTGGCTTCGGTGTCTTGGAATGATGGTTAATTTCCATATTACTCTTTTATTAGAGTAGATTCCCCTAGATTAGATTTAATCACCATATAATCTAATAAAAGAGTAATATGCAAATTGACCATCACTCTGAGACACCGAAGCCACACCCACCAGCCAAGCCATGCCCCCCAGCCAATAGAGCGGCTGTACGCAAATTAACCCAGCCAAGATGGAGGCCGGCAGCCACAGAGCTGGAGTAAACAGCAGGCTTCCGTTGCAACTGCCTGCCTAGGCCGGCTGAGCCTCTGCTCACGGTAACAATGTTTCAATTATAGAAGCCTATATGTTTCAATTATAGGAGCTGAAACAAACAGGAGGCTTCCTTACCTGCCTAGGTCTCTGCTCAAGGTAACAAAGTTTCAATTATAGAATATAAATAAACCTCAGAAACCTGATTCCAGCCAGCCTTGCTGGGACCTTGGGTCAATGGGAGCTGTGGGTAGACTGAAAGCCTGAAAATGGCCCTCAAATTCTCACCCAGGCTGGCCAGGTACCCCAGTAGAGATCCGAACCCTGAAGGGATTGTGGGCAGCCTGAAAACAGCCCTCAGCCCCTCACCCAGGCTGGCCACACTCCAATGGGGTGAGGGTGCCCACTGGGGGGGGTTGGCCAGCCTACAAACAGCCATCAGCCCCTCACCAGGCATGCCAGCAGGTGGACATCCCCTGAGGGGTCCCAGACTGTAAGAGGGCACAGGCCAGGCTGAGGGAACCCCCCCCACCCGGGCACAAATTTTTGTGCACTGAGCCCCTAGAAATTTATAAAAGACATGGAGTTGTTTGATTCTAAATTGTAAAGACTGGTTGTTTATGCTTTATGGATTTGGTGGAAATTTGCCATTGCACTACTTTTTGGGTGTGTTTCTGTGACTTAGAATTTTTATCATCTCATTGTGGACTGAGTTATCCTTCAGGGTGGTAGACTGAAGCTATCAGAAGAAGCTTTATTAGGAGCCACAAATTTGCAGTCACGTGGAAACTGAAGATTTCAGTAACAGAAGATTTTCTAAGACAGTGGCAGGGATCAAGGCTGGAGGACTGTGGCACAAAGATATGTTGTATGAGAATTGACCTGCCTTGAGGTACAATTTTAAATCATGTGTTATTTGCCTATGAATCTAATTGCCTCAACCACTTATAAGCTGTTTGACCTTAGTCAAATTTATTAATTGCTCTCTGCCTCAGTTTCTATTAAGCAATAGTACTTATTTCAAGATTGAACTATTTCATATAAAGGGCTTAGAATAGTTTGTAGCACAGAGTAAGTGCTGAGTAATGCTGTCTGTCAGTATCTTTGTTATTATTGTTGCTATACACTTCATTCTTATTACCTCTTCCTATTAAAGCCAATCTAAATTATATTACAATGATTGATTTGGCCTGTAGCTCTTCCATTGTTATGTTATCACTACGGTATTTCCTTTTCTGACAACTTCTATAATCCACATATGGGGCAACTTAACATTGCATATGTTCTCACGCATATCCATACATTGAATCAATTTCACTCTGGCCTATAAATCCTCATCAGTGAACGGCATAGATTCCTATGCCCTGTCCATCTGGTTTTCAATATAGTTTTTCCAACCTGACTTTTTGGTTATTTACCTATTGGAATTTGTACTCTATTTTTAAAAAAGAAAGGATTTGATGCAGTAAACATCAGTATCAGACAGCTAGCAACACTTAAAAAAAGGAGCTAAATTTCCATATTAAAGATTTAGATTATTATCTGAAATTTTTTTCCTAAGAGTAAGGGTCATTGAATGCTGGAGATGGTTACCAGACTGTTTCAACTAAAATATCAGAGCTTTAGGCTCACATATTTGTGTCCAAGTAGTATGTGAGCATGGGGCAGAAAGCTTAGACCTACAGTGACCAAGGACCCCTATTTGGATCGATCATATCAAAACATCCCTTTAATTAACAGATGGTTTTCTTAAAAAAAAGACAACAAAATAGGATTTATATAGGACTGGCTTGGATTCACTTGGGTTGAAGAGGCAGATGTTAGAAATAATAAAAGAACATGCATCTTTAATTTTTATTCTACTCCCAATTGTCGGTTCATGAGTTAAGAAGATCAATTCTCCCATTTTCTCTAATGATGAAAAATATGGTTACATGTACTTAAAAATACAATTCCCAGGCCCCATCCAAGATATTTTAAACCAGAATTTTCAGAACTGTAATAGGCACCCAAGTAACTTTTAGTTTTGAGTGATTTTTGGAAGACACTGCATTGGGTGGTGACTTGATAACCTCATCAGCCTCTTTTGTCTGTCCCTATAGGTTGTCATAGGATCTGTCTTGGATTAGGAGGATCATCATGCCACTATACTGAAAGTATGTGAGCAGAAATCATCAAAGGCCTAGTTCTGACATTTATCATCTCTGTGACTTTGTTTAGGACATTGGCCTTTTATGCCTCAATTTTATCTACCTGTAAAATGAGAATAATCACAAAGTTGGTCCTTCATAGAATTGTGAGACCAAAGGAGACAAAGAGCAGTCTTACATAAATATTAGTTATTAGTATCATTTCTTTATTGGGGCTGCATCTCTCCAGGGAAGACTTTCTGACTGATCCTTAATTATCTCCTTTGTTGTCATTTTAATAACACTGCTATAGTGTTTTTGTGAGCTGCAGAGACTATATTCTCCTTTACTCTCTCCATGCTTTGTTTTTTATCCAAAGAGCAATGTTTAGTGTTTCCATCCTCTTCTCCAAAGCGGAAAGTTCATGCTAAACCCATCCATCTTTATCCTCCAGAATAACAGGGAAAATGTGAATTTGACTGTTGGCACTACTGCTTTCTGAGTTTTTTTTTTTTTTAAGTCAAAGTTATTCCACAACTTAACTAGTTGGAGCTGAGAAAAACAAGCTTTCCAAAGTCAAAGAACCGAGAATAGAATTTGGATTTCTGACTCATCAGAGGCAGTTAAATTTTTTTTTTCCATCTGCTCTATAAAGCATAAAGAGCCTGGTGGTTCTCACACTTTAGTCATCAGTAGAATTAGGAAGGAATACCCATCCCATCTTTAAACATCTACTTCCCCCACCAGTGCATCTACCCACTACCTCATTTCCTGGGATGCCCTGCTCATCTAAAATTATGGAAATCACAACACGAAAGGACTGAAAATTCTCTATTGTTCAGGAAATGTGAAGACCTTGAGTGGATGGAAAGGAGAATAGTATGACACACAACCCAGGGGAAAATATGGACAACAATAGAACATGCATGGAAGGACTTGGAGGAAGCATGCTCTTGTGTACATGGATACCTGTCTAAATTCTAAGGTGCCTAAGAATCAATTCATGATCTTGTTAAAATTTAGATTTTAAAGTAAAACTTGGGGGGTAGGGGCAGAGATTCATATTTCTTCTAAGTCCCAGGGGATATTCAAACTACTACTCTGTAAATCACATTTTATGAGCAAGGAGACCAGTCCAGACCTTAGACAACAGTGTTCCCATTAAATTTGAAAAGCATTGATTAAGGGTGATTTTCAGAGGGAAGTGGGAAGAGAGAAGGCAGAAAGAGATTAACCACATAATTTATATGCATATATGCATTACCTGCGTTCACAAACAATAGGGTGGTGATGGCCTGGGGCAGGGCAGGAGCCAGATGGAGGGGAGGTTATGGGGTGGAGGTGGGGAGTAGGAGAGGAAAGGAGGACATGTGTAATACTCTCAACAATAAAGATTTTTTTATTTTAAAGAATGATTCTCAAACTTAGCCTATACATTGGAATCACCTGGGAAACTTAATATAGAAGGTAAGCAAAAGTAGGTTTATAATTGTTCATATGGAAAATAATATAATAACTATATAATAATCCTATATAATAAAGAGTTAATATGCAAATGGCCATCATGCCCTCACTCCCTCACCCTCTTGTGCCCTCACACCAGGGGACCTGAGGCCAGGGCAGGGGACCTGAGGCTGCACCCCCTGCCACAGTGCTTGGGCTAGTGGACCAGAGGCAGCACCCCCCCCCACAGGCAACGGGCTGGGGGAACCTGAGGCCATGGCCCATTCGGGTGTAGGACCAGTTGGCTAAACTCCCATGGCCCCTCACCCTATCTGGCCTGCCTCTAATAGGCCTCTCCCAGCCCCTCACCCAGGCTGGCCAGGCACGCCAGCAGGTGGATCACGAACGCTGAAAAGTATTCCCAATAATCAAGTCAAGATACCCACCTTCTCCTTGGGGAGTGAGGGGTGGGCTATATTTTTATGCATAACCATGAACAGGAGCAATGCCATGCTTCCTTTCACACTGGATTCTGTCCCTGGGAACTACTGAAATGTTGAATTCTTCAACAACTCATTAAGCATTAAATATTTCTTAAGAGCATTTACACTTTGTAGTTTGCAGTTTGGTAATATCAAGAGGCTAAAAAGTAGTATTGTATGGTTTTAGTGTTTATGAATTTTAATAATAGTAATTAATTTTAATAATAGTAACTGAAACATAATAAATAGAATTTATTGAGAATCTACTATGTACCAGGCATGGCTATAGACACTATATAAATTATCTCATTTTATCCTCAAAAAACCCATATGAAGTACATGTTCTTTTATAGACATGGAAATGGAGGCTCAAGAGGTTAAGTGACTTGGCTAAGATTACCACCTGGAAAGAATGAAATATAAGGCAGTTTGCCTCCACTCTCCTCTACTGTTTTTTACTGTTGCTCTTTTGATATTTTTCATCTGTTATCTTAATTTTCTCTATTTTTTCTAAGTAATGCAATAACATAGAATGAGGCAAATAAAAGTAAAGCTCTCTCTCTCTCTCTCTCTCTCTCTCTCTCTCTCTCTCTCTCTCACCTTCATGATTTCTCACACCTATCTGGCTTGAAATAAGGGTGGGATTATACAAAAGAGTAAAATGGAGAACTAAAGCATTTATTAAAGTGCAGGATAGAAAACTGTTTTACCTAAATTGTCTGTCAGTATGGCACTCCAAGATTGGCAATTGGTTAAGGATGGTCAAGCAAGGAGGGTCACAGTTAGAATCAGAATTGGACTAATTGATACATTATTTGACTGTTGTGTTGTGTAGAAAGACTATAGTACACCAAGACATGGCCATAATTTAACATGCTCTTAGTGCTCATGAAATAATGATACTTATTTCTTCATCATTATTAAGCTGTAGCATGTTTTCTGAGGCATTTCGGCATTCATAAAGTATTATATTCACACTTGGGGCCTGGTGCATGAAATTCGTGCACTGGGGGAGGGGTTCTCAGCCAAGCCTGCCCCCTCGCACATATGGGATCCCTCAGGGAATGTCCTACTGACAGCTTAGGCCCGCTCCCTGCTCCCTTTGGGGAGTGGGCCTAAGCCGCAGTCTGGCCTCCCTTTGTGGGAGGTGACCAAGCTAATCAGGGGAAGCCATCAGCCCCATCACTCTGCTGCTGCAGCCACTGCCAGTCACTGCAGCCACCAAGGTGTTTTCATCAACACAGACTCCCGTCCCTTCACCATGAAAAAATGACAAGTTTCTTTAGGCATTTTCAAGATGTGTCTTTCATAGGATATAACATTTCTTTTTTTTTTTTTTTTATCCTCACCAGAGGATATGTTTCCATTGACTTTCAGAGAATGTGGAAGAGAATGGAAAGACAGAAGAAACATCAAAGTGAGAAGAACACTTTGATTGGTTGCCTCTTGCATGAGCCCTGACCTGAGCCCTGGCCAGAGGGAGCCTGCAACGTAGGCACATGCCCTTGTTCAGAATTGAACCCAGATCCTACAGTCAGCAGGCTGAAGCATTATGCACTGAGCCAAACCGGCTAGGGCAGGATATGACATTTCTTAGGCCTCCAGCAGTGGACCTTCATTTTTTTTTCTCCAGAAGTATTTTGGAAAAACCCTTGATTGCCTTTTTGGATTCTTATTACCCAAGTTATTAAGAATGTTACCAGTGGCATACCAGTGGCATAAGGAGCTTAGCCAATGAGTGGTAAGAAAAGGTGTTTCCTCTGTAGTTCACTCCCATCACTGGCTCCACCCCTGCCCCTCCAATCCCAGCTCCACCCCTGCCCAGGCTTGTAGCCTCTGGCCTAGGATGCAAGCCTGGGCAGAAGACCCTCAAACCCCTGTGATCCCCAGTCTGCCCCTTACCAGGTCCCTGAGATTGCCGCCTCTGCTCCTGCCCAGGCCTGAAATCTCTGCCAGAGGCTGCAGGCCAGGGCAGAAAATCCCCAAACTTCTGCTAATCACCAGCTCCACCACTTCCCAGGTCCTTGTGATTGCCACCTCTGCCCCTACTAGGCCTGCAAGCTCTGCCTGAGGCTGAAGGCCTAGGCAGAAGCCCCCCAATCCCCTGCAATCACCGGCTCTGCCTCTGCCCAGGCCTGCAGTCTTTGCCCAAGGCTGCAGGCCTGAGCAGAAGACCCCTAAATCTCTGTAATCATGGGCTCCGCCCCTTCCCAAGTCCTTGTTATTGCTGCCTCTGTCCCTGCCCAGGCCTGCAGTCTCTGCCTGAGGCTGCAGGCCTGGGCAGAAGACACCCAAACCCCTGCGATCACCAGTCTGCCCCTTCCTAGGTCCCTGCAAATGCCGCCTCTGCCCCTGCCCAGGCCTGCAATCTCTGCCAGAGCCTGCAGGCCTGGGCAGAAGACCCCCAAACCTCTGCGATTACTGGCTCTGCCTCTGCCCAGGCCTGCAGTGTCTCCCTGAGGCTGCAGACTTGGGCAGAAGACCCCCAAACCCCGGTGATCGCTGATCTGCCCCTTCCCAGGTCCCTGCTATTGACACCTCTGCCCCTGCCCAAACTTGCAATCTCTGCCTGAGGCTGCAGGCCTGGGCAGAAGACCCCAAACCCCTGAATTGCCAGCTCCGCCTTTTCCCAGGTCTCTGCAATTGATGGCTCTGCCCCTTGGGCCCCCAGCCTCCCCCACCACCTGGCTAACAGACCTGGCTACTTCTTTTGTGGGGCTGAGGCAGACTGGGTGCTGCCATCTTGTGGCTATGGGTGTGGCCATATTTGTCATGGAGTGGTGACTCATTTGCATATTACTCTTTTATTATATAGGATGAAAGCAGGTGGCACCTTTATAGAAGTGGTAGATCTTGGTTACTATTCCTATCGTATCAAAGAAAGAAATTTGCAGATACTTAACATAATCTATTCTGCTAGCATTTTGGCTGGGAAAAGTTGTCTCTACCACCTCTATTTTATGGAAAAATCAATTTGTGATACTTTGTGAATCTATCCTCAGGTAATCACAATATTGAATTAGGAAAATGCTCAGTCACTCACCTTATAGTTATATTTTGAAGCCTCAATTTTTTCAGCTTCCCAGTTGGTTCAATTCCTCTCAGCACTACAATGATGGTTCTCAGGTTAAAGTTTGCCAAAATGATTACCAGTTCTTCACTTCTACTTTGTGTTTTTCAGATTTGCTTGTTGATGACTTATTTCTGAGCATTACTGTCGATGAAAAGCCATGAACTTAGCCAGGTGAAAATGATGCATTGGTGCATGACATTAACATTCTCAATTTCTCTTAATTTACTGAACTATGAAATTCATGAGCACCTAAGCACTTGGAAATTTTTAAAACGTTTTTAAAAAAGCAAAGTTATGTTTTTTCTTTGACAATAAATTTTAAAATAACAATTTTATCCTAATAGTGGACTTAAAACTCCACACATGTTATTCCATTTAATGTTGTGTTAATCTTATGAATTGGCCCCCTCCCCCTCAGTTTACAGATGAAATGAAGTTACTAAGGTCGCATGGGTTTGGAGATTTCTTGTTCAAGCCTCACTTCACCACTTTTAGTTATGTGCAATGGATAAGTTAATAAACGCTGTAGTCTCAGTGTTCTCCTATGTACTGAAAGGGAAATAATATGATACCTAATGCTGTAGGGTTATTCTGAGGATTCAACGAGATAAAGAGTATAAAACTGTGCCATAATGTCTGGTTCAGTAAATGTTGTCTGTTGTTATCATTGTCCAAGACCATAGAGCTACTATGTGATGGAACTGAAATTCATACTCAACGCTCTTTTTCTCAAAAGTTCCTACTCTTCCTAGACTACTGAAGGGGATCAGGATATGCCACCCCAAAATATGACACTTAAGTATAAGCATTATTTTGAGCTGAAAGCAATTGAGAAACAACATATTTGGGAAAATCTCTCTACTCTCCCCTTCATGTATAAAAGCAGGGCATTGATTTCTCTTTGTGAAGGCATCCCTAATTCCCTCTCCTGTCTCAGAAAGTAGAGGTAAGCATTATCACTAGGTATGACCCAGACATAAATCTGCACACACAAAAGTTAATAAAATAACCCTGCCTTACATTAGTTTCTACCATATATTTACCTTCCCACAATTCACCACCTTTGAAACCCAAATCCCTTTTTCTGTTTTGTCAAATCCCCACAATTTATCACTCTTTGTTAAAATGATATATAAACTCTGAAGCTTAACTGCTTTTTAGGAATTTCCAATTCTTTTTTGTGAAGTCTCTCATACTGCATAGAAATATTAACATAAAATGTAATTTGAATGTCTTTTCTCTTGTTAATCTGTCTTTGTCAGTTTAATTTGCAGAGCCATGGTCACCGAACATAACAGGGTAGAGAAATAATTTTTTTTCTCTCCCTTATAATACCAGTAGAGGCCCGGTGCACAAAAATTTGTGCACTCAGGGAGGTCCCTTTGCCCAGCCTGTGCCCTCTCGCAGTCTGGGACCCCCCAAAGGGATGTCCAACTGCTGGCTTAGGCCTGTTCCCCAGGCAATTGGGCCTAAGATGGCAGTCAGACATCCCTCTGGAAGCCCGGGAGCCCTCATGGGATGTCCACTTGCCAGCAGGGAGTAGGGCTAAGCTGCAGTCGGACATCCTTAGTGCTGCTGAGGAGGCAGGAGAGGCTCTCACAACCACTGCTGTACTGGCAGCCTCTGGCTTTTGGCTGAGCAGAGCTCACACTATAGGAGTGCCCTGACCACCAGGGGCAGCTCCTGCATTGAACAGCTGTCCCCTGGTCAGTGTGTGTCATAGTGACCAGTCATTCCCAGTGGTTCTGCTGTTAGGGTCAATTTGCATATTACCCTTTTATTATATAGGATTATATAGGATAAAGGCCTGGTGCATGGGTGGGGGCCAGCTGGTTTGCCCTGAAGGATGTCCCGCATCAGGGTGGGGTTCCCGCTGGGGTGCCTGGCAAGTCTGGGTGAGGTGTTGATGGCTGTTTGCATGCTGGCCACAGCTCCCTTTGACCCAATGTCCCAGAGAGGCTGGCTGGAATCAGGTTCCTGAGGTTTATTTATCTTCTATACCATATTTTCCAGTGTATAAGATGACTTTTTTACTCAGGAAAATCTTCTCAAAAGTCAGGGGTCATCAATGGAGCTGGATGGAGACTGCAAGTGTCTCAGGTCGACTCCTTTTTGTGCTGCATACAGTTTCTGTCCAGATTTTTTAACCCAGGAAAATATTCTCAAAAGTTGGGGATTGTCTTATACACCCAGTTGTCTTATATGCCAGAAAATATGGTAATTGAAACTTTGTTGGTTTGAGCGGAGGCCCAGCCAGCCTAGGCAGGCAGTTTCCTCCATCGCTGGTGCAACAGAAGTCTCCTGTTTGCTCTAGCTCTGTGGCTTCCAGCCGCCATCTTGGCTAGGTTAATTTACATACAGTGGCTCTGATTGGCTGGTGGGCGAGGCTTGGCTAGTGGGCATGGCTTATGTGTAACGGAGTGAGAGTTAATTTGCATATTACTCTTTTATTATATTAGATTCCTCCAGAGATAACTAATTAGCCTAAGATGATTTGTGAGTAATTGTACCCGATACTTGTTTAAACATGGTGTTTTGAAACTGTGGTCTTAAAGGTCTTCTCTCTATCCAGTTAATTCTCTACCCAGCAGTTAACATAATCTTTTAAATCTGTAAATCAGATCACAACACATTTCTTCCTAAATGATTTCAATGGCTTTATGTTGCTCCTGGGATAAGTCAACATTACTAATTTTGGCCTTTTCCCTGTGTCTGAGGATTCTGCTTTCTCACTCACTCTGCTTAGCAATACAGTAATCTCTTCAGTTTCTTGAACTTGGCAATCTATTCACAATTATGAGGGATTTTACACATGATGTTCTCTGTGCTTGGAATAATATTTTCCCCACTGTTCTCTTAATTAATTCTTATTAATTTGTAGGCCTCAGCTTAAATATTTCATCTCAGAGAAGACATCCCTGACTACACCACTCCCTCAGCTTCCTAGCCTCTAACAAATGTTATCTATAGTTCATAGTACTTACCACAGGTGTTAACTAGGTATTTATTTATGTTTACTTGCTTAATATCTGCCTCTCCCAATATACTGCTAATCTGATAAGAATAGAGACTATATCTGTTTTGTGCAACACTGTGTGGAATACAGAAAGAAACTTATTTATTTATAGGAATACTTCTTCAGAAATTCTACCATTCTAAAGAATCTGACCCTTTGTGTGTGTGTGTGTGTGTGTGTGTGTGTGTGTGTGTGTGTGTGAGAGAGAGAGAGAGAGAGAGAGAGAGAGAGAAGAGTAAGACACAGAATTTCTATTATGAAATGCAGTAAACATAAAGAAAGTGTTGTGGAAAATATAAATACCTATGTACTTATTACATAATGTTATCAATTTTAACCATGTTTATTTCACATTTTTTTTATTATAAAAAGATCAGGTACTGTTGAAGAGACATCTCTCTACCCAGAAATGGTCCATGTATTGAATTTTATATTTATTATCCCCATGTATATTTTTATATTATTACCAGGGGACCGGTGCATGAAAATTTGTGCAATCGGGAGGTGCCTCAGCCTGGCCTGTGCCCTCTCACAATCTGGGATCCCTCTGGGGATGTCCACCTGTTGACGTGCCTGGTCAGCCTGGGTGAAGGGGTGATGGCTGTTTTCAGGCTGGCCAAGCCCCCCAGTGTGGACACTCACCCCATTGGGGTGTGGCCAGCCTGGGTGACAGGCTTGAGGGCTGTTTTCAGGCTGCCCACAGCTCCCATTGACCCAATATCCCAGCAAGGCTGGCTGGAAGTAGGTTTCTGGGGTTTATTTATCTTCTATAATTGATACTGTTCCTTTAAGCTTTGGCCTAGGCAGGGAATGAAGCCTCCTGTTGGCTTCAGCTCCGTGGCTTCTATAATTGAAAGAATGTTGCCTTAGTAGAGGTCCAGCTGGCCTAGGCAGACAGTTTCCTCCATCGCTGGTGCAATGGAAGCCTGCTGTTTGCTTCAGCTCTGAGGCTTCTATAAATGAAACAATGTTGCAAATATGTTGCCTGAGCCTGGAGAAGCCCAGCCGGCTAGCAGACAGTTTACTCCTGGTGCAATGGAAGTCTGCTGTTTACTCCAGCTTCGTGACTGCCAGCCTCTATTTTGGCTGGGTTAATTTGCATACAGCCACTTTGATTGGCTGGTGGGCATGGCTCAGGTGTCCTGTAGAAATGGTCAATTTCAATATTACTCTTTTATTAGATTAGATTACAGGTAAACATCTTAAACAATTTGTAGCATTATTTAGCTTACTTGTAAACTTCAAATAATTCACTATAGTGTCTATATCATACTACACTATTCTTTTTATTCTTTTCCCTGCATATTACATCTTAAAGGTTTGACCATGTTGATATTAGTAGTCTACTTAATTCATTATTGCTAACATACAGCATAAAATCTAGTAAATACACTGCATTTATTTATTATCCTGCTGATGAATACAACTCATTTCTAATGTCTCTCTCTCTCTAACAAGGTGTAATGAACTTGTTTGGGATGTCTCCTTTTGAACATCTTCAAATTTTATCTAGGAAAAATAGCTCAAAGTAAAAGTGCAGAGTCAAAAATAGCTCATTTTCAAATGTAGAAGATTTTTGAAATGTTCTCCAAAATGTGCCAATTTACTCCCTGCCACATGAGAGTATTTTTCTTTTTCTCAGTAGTTGTGCCAATACTTGACATTGTCAGAATTTTAAGATGTATCCATCTGATGGTTGTGGAATAGTATTTTACTGCTCTAAAGTCTCTTTGTATTCTTAAAATATGGTAGACATTAAACAAAGAGCCATGCTTTATAGTATCACTACTGCATCTATTATATTAACACCAGAATTCAGAATTCAGCTTTTATGCATATCAGGGAGAAGATATGATCCTTATTACTAATAATGGGGCATCCAAAGTAGAATTTCATTATAAGATTTAAGAAATGCTTTTCTTCTGTTATCTCTAAGTAGGAAGTGAAATATGCATCTCTTCTAAGTTATAATTTTACCAAATAAATTCTTTTAAATAAAAAAATGCACATTGTTTTCTTTTATTCTTTCCCCTTTCACTGTTTTCCCTGCCCTGGAGGCAGCAGTGTGGTCTGAGGTGGTAAGAAGGTGGCATGTGGGGGTGGGGCTAAGAAGGTCAGTCATAGTCCAGGAGTGAGTGGCAGAGCTAAGGGCCAAATAGTGCTGTGTCCTGAGGAGATGGAATTGCTTAGAGGCGCAGGGCCAAGGTCCACAGAGGTGCCCAGCAGACTAGCCAGAGCATGTTCTCATGATAATTAAAGAGAAGCCAGAGAGAAAAGGGGAAGGCGAAATGCATTTTCAAGTCTCTGCTTCCATCAACTCTGCTAAGACACTAGTGACCAAAGCAAGTCACATGTCTAAACCTAGGGTCAGTGTGAGAGAGGACTGCACATTTAAAGGGCACAAGGTTTGGCTATAGAGGGGAGTCCCATTAACTGGGGCCATTAAAGCAATAATCTACCACATCCTCCTATTAAAAAGGCAGCCCTACTCATCTTTAAATGGGCTACCAGAGGAGTGGATACATGAGCAAATGTTTATAAAATATGGATACTCTATATGCTTTAAAAATATATTTTTATTGATTTCAGAGAAGGGAAAGGGAGAGATTGAAACATTAATGGTAAGATGAGAATCATTTATTGGCTGTCTCCTGCACGCCGCCCACTGGGAATCGAGCCTACAACCTGGACATGTGCCCTAACTGGGAATTGAACTGTGACCTCCTAGTTCATAGGTCATCTTTAAACCACTGAGCCATACTAGTCAGGCACCATTCCATTTCTAAATATACACCCAAGAGAAGTGAAAATATGTGTTCACACAAAAGTTGGTACACAAATGTTCATAATAGTTTTATCCATAATAGCCCCAAATTGGAAACAACTCAAACATCCACCAACTAAAGAATGGATAAATAAAACATGGCACATTCATACACTGGAGTATTATTCCACCATAAAAAGGAATGAAGTAATATATTAAATGCTACAACATGGATGAACCTGGAAAACGCTAACTGGAAGAACCCAGACACAAAGGCCACCCATCATATAATTCTGTTTATATGAAATGCCTAGATAAGTAAATCCTTGGAAAGTAGATTATTGGTTTCCAGGGCCTAGGGAAAGTGGGTTATTAGGACTGTTTGCTACTTGGTATAGGATTTCTTTTTTTTTGCATAATATAAATGTACTAGATAATAGTTATGGTTACATACTATAGTGAATATATAGGAAAAAAGTAACACTGATAACACTGAACTGTACACTTAAAATGGTGAATTTTTTATTATGTGAACTATACTTCACTTTTTAAAAAGAAGTGCTGCTTTGAAAATAATATTCAGAAAGTAAGAAACTATTCTTAGAAATTGAAAACATTAGTAATGAAAGGCAACAAAAATCTAAAGGATTGACAAAATAATAAATTGGATTTGGATTAAGATCAATTTATTAGCACAGAGATAAAGTTAAAAATATAACTACATAGCAAAAGGAATGAACTAAAAATAAACGTATATTTAAGAGATATGAAGACTAGTTCAAAGACTACCATTGATCAAATACACTGTTTTTCAAACTGCCAGTTTATCCCTTTAGTGAATCGCAAAATCAAGACAGTGCTATACATGTAAAAACTGAAATAGGATAGATTAGAATGTACTACATGTAGTAATATGCATGTACATATTGAATAGCATGTAAAATGTAGTTCTTGTTCTTGACAAAATGTTTGATAGTCAATGATGATAAAATAAAATATCAATCAGGTAGAAATAAGGACAATGTATGGGCCAGTGCAAAAAAACAAGAAGAAATAATTACCTCATATTGAAGAGAAGCACAAATCTATTAGATTGAAGAGCCAATCAAATAAATGCAGAACAAATAAAACATTCACATCCAGGTGAAATTGCACACTTTTAGAGATAATTCTATATATTCAACATCTTAGAGAGCAGAGAATAATGCAGTGCTACTGCCAACCTTTTCAAGTAGAAAAGAATCTAAATCAAAACTCGATGCCTAAAAAAAAAAAAATCAATCATTTACAATAGAAAAATGAAGGCACTTTATGACAGGCAAGAACTTAGAAAGTTTACAACACACACGCTCTTTATGTAAATAAAAGAAATTACTCAAGAGAATTCTAACAAAATGAAAAATAAAAAAGAAGCCAAGAAAGAGGATGACTTGGAATAGATATTCAACTATGACCCAGAAGAAGGGAAGAAAGCTTAAAAGCATTGAAAAAAGAGTCCATTAAAATCGGATGCTGAGAAAATTTCTCTACCACAGAGTTTAAATGACATTGAGTAACAATTCCTTCTCAGAGTTAAGCATACTTCCTAGTTTTACAGGGAACAATATGCAAATCATTTTTTATTGTGAATGATGTGTTGCATTCAATTTTCATAAATAAACTGAAGTATGAAAAATGTCTGGATATAAAACTGGCATGTATTAAGGATCTTAATGTAAATATAAAATAAATGACAGAAACTGACTTAACAGATAAGAGAAGAATGATAGAAAAGAAGCAAAATGCTCTAATTATCTCATTTTAACATCAGGAAATAAATAAAAACTGTCTAAAGTCAATAAATCAAGAAACCTGGGTAAAGGTCTTAAAGGGAACAACTGGATAAATTAAAAATAAGATGATCAAAAAACGTATATAGAGCTCTGCCAGTATAGCTCAGAGGTTGAGTGTCAACCTAAGAAACAGGAGGTCACTGCACAATTCCTGGTCACTGTACAATTCCATGCATGTGTTGTGGGCTGGATCCCTAGTGGAGTGGGTGTAGGGGTCAGCCAATCAATGATTCTCTCTCATCATTGATGTTGCTATCTCTCTCTCTGAAATCAATAAAAATATATATTTTTTAAAAAAAGAAAAAAGAAATGGAATGGCTGGGTCATATAGTAAAACTATGTTTAACTTTTTGATGATTGCCAAACTATTTTCCACAGTGGTTGTACCATTTTATAGTCTCACCAGCAATGCACAAGCAATCCAATATTTTAACATTCTCTTCACTTGTTTTCTGGGTTTGTTTTAATTCTAGCCATCTTAGAGGGCATGAAGTGGTGTCTTATTGTGGTTTTCATTTGCATTTTCCTGATGACTAATGATGTTGAGCATGTTTTAATACACTTAGCCTTTTGTATCTCTTCTTTGGAGAAATGTTTATTTAAATCTTTTGCCCATTTTTAAGATTGGGTTACTTGTCTTTTTGTTATTGAGTTATAGTGTTCTTTATATATTCTGGAAACTAGACACTTACCTAATACTAGAGGCTCAGTGCATAAAATTCATGTATGAGGGAAGGTTGTGGAGGGGGTGGGGAGAGGGCCTCAGTCCGGCCTGCACCCTATCACAATCCTGGATCCCTCAGGGGATGTTTGACTGCCAGTTTAGGACACATCCCTGGCAGATGGACATCCCTCTTAAAATCCGGGACTGCTGGCTACTAACCACTCACCTGCCTGCCTGCCTGATCACCCCTAACTACTCTGTCTGCCTGCCTGATGCCCCTAACTGCTCACCTGCCTATCTGGTCACCCCTAACTACTCTGCCTATCTGCCTGATTGCCCCAACCACTCGCCTGCCTGCCTGATGATCTTTAACCACTCATCCGAATGCCTGATTGCCCCTAACTGCCTCTGCCTTCCTGCCCCATTGCTTCTAACCACTTTGCCCATCTGCATGATTGCCCCTAACTCCTCGCCTGTCTGGCTGATCACCCCTAACCTCTTGCCTGCCTGCCTGATTGCCCCTAACTGCTTGCTTGCCTTCCTGATTGCCCTTAACCACCTCTGCCTGCCTGCCTGATCACTCTTAACTGCCTCTGCCTGCCTGTCTGATTGCCCCTAACTGCTTGCCTACCTGCCTGATCACCCCTAACTGCCTCTGCCACCACAGCTTTGTCTGGAGGACATCTGGAATGATGTCCAGAATGACATTGTTCGGCTGTCCAGTCTAATTAGCATATTACACTTTCATTGGTATAGACTAGACACCAGGTGCATGTAATTCATGTGGGGGTGGAAGATCCCTCAGCCTGGCCTGCACCCTCTCCAATTTGGGACCCTCTGGGAGATGTCCTACTGCTGGTTTAGGCCCGATTGTGGGATTGGGCCTAAACCGGCATTTGGACATCCCCCTCACAATCTGGAACCACTGGTTCCTAAGTGCTCACCTGCTTGCCTGCCTGATCATCCCTAACTGCTCTGCCCTGCCTGCTTGATTGGTCCTAACTGTCTCTGCCTTGGCCCCTGCCACTGTGGCTTTGTCTGGAAGGATGTCTGGAAGATGTCCGGTCTATCCAGTCTAATTAGCATATTACCCTTTTATTATTATGGATATGCTTTGACATTCTGTGTGTTGACTTTTTACTTTCTTTATAGTGGCCTTTCATGCGCCGGATACTAATTTTGATTAAGTTCACTTTATTTTGTCTTTGATTATTTTTCTTTTGGTGTTATACCTTAGAAACTGGTATAATCGAAGGTGACAGAAATTTTCACCTGTTTTCTCTCAAGACTTTTATGGCTTTACCTCTTAGTTTTAGGTCTTTGATCCATTTTAAGTTACTGTTGGTATATGGTCTAAGACAGAGTTTTAAATTCATTATTTTGCATGTGGGCCTCTAATTTTTCTAACTTCCATTTTTTGAAAGGACTATTCTTTACCCCTTTTTAATTTTCTTGTCACTCTTGTTGAAAATAAATTGAACAAGGATGTATGGATTTATTTTTGAACTCTTAATTTTATTTTATTGCTCTATATGCTATCCTGTGCCTGTACTAGGCATTCTTGATTACTGTAGCATTGTAGTAACTTTTGAAATTGGATGGTCCTCCAAACTTTTTTTCAAGATTGTCTTCAGAGTCCCTTGAATTTCTGTAAGAATTTTAGGATTAACCTGTCAAGTCACAGTAGTTTCTTGAATTTCTCTGAAGCATGAGACATGTTTAAAATACTTTTATAACACGTTATCTTTTACATAAATTATCTTTCCTCTTTTTACTTATCTTGATTCTTTGTTTTTGCTCTTTATTTTTCTCAACTGTTTGATCTTCTATTCAAAGTAGATGTCTGTGTATCTGTTGAAGTAGTGAGTGAATAAATGACTAAGTTGGTAAGAATAGATTACGGGATTTTTTTTAATGACCTCAGTCAAAATTCACTCCCTCCTGATATATTCTTCATTGAAAAGCCAGTAGTGACTCTGATCAATGCACAATTTACACAATTCTTGATTTATGTGTTTAGTTTCAGACGTAAGTACTATGAGTGTTTTTAAGTCATTTAATTATGTATGCTCCTTTAGATAGAGATAGGCCTTCTATGTATCTCTTGCTCTCTGTATCCCATCTTTGTCTCTGTCTCTCTTTTAACTTATTTCCTCCTCTGCTTTCCATTGCCACAGAGGTGCTCTGCATTTTAGACTCATTAACACTGGTATTGACTCTAGCTTAACAGGGAAGAGCAGTCACTGGATACACAACAGCTTTACTACATCTTTACAATTTCACCTCAGTTCACACATTTATATGGTAATCTTTCCTTGTCATGTGGCTTACTAGGTATAGCAGTTAATAATGCAGATTTTTTTCGATAGATGAAGTTACACATATGTTGATATATATATATGATTTGATATGTATGCTATTTTGTTGTGTTGACAGCAAGCTTCAAAACTTCATATGTCAAATTTGTTGAAGGTGTTAACATCATAGATATTTTTATATTTAAAAATGTCAAGTTTTGTGCCAAAAAAAGAGCATTTGCAGGAAGTTTTAATTCATTAGTTTATTTTCAAGAAAAAGTTATTGTACACTTAGGGAAGCTTTGGTGAACATACTCCATCTCAAGATACTTGTGAATGCTGATTTACATGCTTTAAAAGTGATGATTTCAATGTGAAAGACAAAGAACATTCAGGTCAACCAAAAAAGCTTGAAGATGAACAATTACAAGCATTATTGGATGAAGATGCATGTCAAACTAAAAAACAACTTACAGAAAGATTTAACGTTGCTTAGCAAACAATTTCAGATTGTTTATAAGCAATGGAAAAAATTTTAAAGGATGAACAATGGGTGACACATAAACTGAACTGAATGAAAGACAAATGGAAAACTGAAAAGTCATCAGTAAAATGTTGCTTTAACAGCACTAAAGAAAGTCTTTTTGCATCAAATTGTGATTGGTGTTGGAAAAAAATCTGTAATAATCTGAACAATAAAGATTTATTAAAAATAACAAAACAAAACAAAACAAAACAAAAAGTGGATTTATTTTGAGAATCCCAAATGCACAAAATCATGGGTTGATCCAGGCCAACCATCAACATCGACTGCAAGGCCAAATCGCTTCAGAAAGAAGACAATAGTTTGCATTTGGTGGGATCAGGAAGATGTGATGTATTGTGAGCTTCTAAAACCAGGTGAAAGCATTAACACTGATCACTACCAACAACAAATAATCAATTTGAACCACACTTGGATTGTGAAACAACCAGAATGTTCCAGAAGACATGGCAAAGTAATTTTGCTTCATGATGACACACATCACACACTTCAAAATCAGTTAAAGACATGTTAAAAGATCTTGCCTGGGAAGTATTAACCCACCGCTGTATTCACCAGAACTTGCTCCTTCAGATTACCACTTGTTCTGTTCAATGGTGCACACACTTTCTGAGCAGCACTTCAAAACATACAAAGAAGTAAAAAATTGGGTCTCTGAATGGTTTGCCTCGAAACAAGAAAATTTCTGTTGGGATGGTATCCACAAAGTACCTGAAAGGTGGGGAAATTTGTAGCTGGTGATGGTCATTACTTTGAATAAAGCACTTTTGATGTTTCTCTTGAAATTATTATGTTTTCTTTGATTACAAAATCCACATTATTAACTGGTACACCTAGTAGGTAATAGAAAGCTTCATAATATAGAAATTGATGACTGATAGAATACATTTTTATAAGAAAACACTTCTTGAGACTAACAAGTCAGTAGAAACTATATAATCTGAGTACATTTTAATACATATAAAGGGCACTTATCTTTTTTGTGTGCTTGTTTTCAAACAACCTTCCTATTTTGAGGGAATAGTGTGAGAAGTCTGCTTCCAATTATGGAATCCATAGGTGGAGGTCAGCTAAAATACAGAACTCACCCTAAACTACCCCCATGGAATACTGCTCCCAATCACTTAGGATTTTGAGGAAGTGAAACAAAGATTAAGATATGCCCAGCTGCCCTGACTGGATAGCTCAGTTGGTTGGAGATCATCCTGATACCCCAAGGTTCAGTATTCAATCCCTCATCAGGGCACATAGAAGAATCAACCAATGAGTGAATAAATGAGTGAAACAACAAATCTCTCTCTCTCTCTCCTTCCCTCCCTTTCTCTTAAAAAACAAACACAAAAACAATGCATAATTTTTTCTTTAAAAGACACTGCCAGAGATTATATGGACAGTGCTATGGAATCATAAGCTGTATATCCCAGCAGTGAGTATTCATGGGCAGTGGCATCCCAGGGTAATGATGCTCTTGAGAAGGAAAAAAGGGCTAATTCAAAGGTAGCCCTGATGTTCTGGGGAATGACCTTCAGCTGAGGCATTGCCTCCTTCACCAAAACTGGATTAGCAAAACAAGGCAGGAGCACTGCCCTGAGGGAAGGGTGGATTGTTAGCTGACACGGTAACCTTGGAACACCTGGGGAAAGGGTGCATTGTTAAGCTGGGTGAAATCCTTGGAACACCTGAGGAAAGGGAGGTCAGGAGTTTCAGTTCCTCTAGGGCCTGGAGGGAGGGAACACATTTGTAATAAGATTAACTCGGGAAGCATATATGAGGAAGGGCTCTCGCATGTTGCTTTGCTCTGATTTGGAATTTTTCCCAGAGACAGAGCACAGTTATTAAAGCTGTGATTTCTCCACTCCTTCAAAGAGTGTCACTTAGTTTTTTTTTTGTTTGTTTGGTTTTTTTTGGTCTTTCTGCAATACTCTGATAGTGAAATGGGAATTTTGGGCTGGAATTCACACTGTTTCCCTGAGCAGGATGGCTTTTCCCGGCTCTTTGTCCATCAGAGTCAAAAATGAAACCATGGATGGAAGATGGTATATAGTAAAGGTGGAAATTTATTGAAGAATAAGTACAGACTCCCTCATAGGAAGAGGGAAAGAGTCCTACTGAATCCCTTTTCCCTGCAGTTTATAAAGGCTGCAGACCTTTGTTTCTTGATATCCCCTCTGATTGGTCACTATTCCTCTTTGATTTGGTCACTATTGCAACTCCTGAATTCCCTTCTTCTTCTCCCTTATTATTCTCCTATTCCCTTTGGTCTTTCTTCCTCCTTTATTTTGTAAATATAGACCTTTTGCTACTCTCAGATCCCTTGTCTTAGGGAAATATACCCTTTTGTAGCTCTGTAGCCCTGTGCTTTTTCTATGGACCATTTAACTTTTAAAAGTTTTCTAAACCTGTCTATATCACCCCTAAAAACTCATTTTGGTAGGATCTTGGTAGCTTCTTACCTCTCTTTTTCTCTGTTCTCTTTCTGAACTTGACTCTGTGGCATTCCTGAGATTTTGTGAGCTACTCAGTATCTTTCAAATAAATTATCCTCTAATAAAACCAATATAGTTTGGTTTCTGTGGTTTGCCATAGGTACTGATAGAAAAAAAGATCAATATAGTTCTCTAAATAAGTCAAATTTATGACATTAAAAATTCTTAAATTATGAATGATGTATATGTGCTTTTAATTTTCATTTGTGAGCTCTTACTGAGGAGGAATATATAGGGGGCAATCTGAGGGGAGGGGAGCTAGCGATCTGAATCTGTGCCAGTGTCTGGTGTCTTAGTGCACATTCTTGTGAGCCTATAATTAAGTCACTGCCCCTTCCTTAGGCAATAATCCATTTTCCTAAATACTCCCAGTTTACAAGGGCCACAAACCAAGAATTTAACAACTTCGTCAGAGGGGCGATCACTAGCACCACCCAGACTAGGCCTTTAGCTGTAATCTTACTTCCCCATTCTAACTAACTTAGGTAGGGCTGAAAAGGCCCAGCTGTAAGGAAGCAAAGAATTTAGAAAGATATGTAAGGAGTAATCTCATTATATAAGTTGTTCAGGCTTTGGATTTTTAAATGCCCTGAGCCAGCAGTGCTGCTTTAAATAAAGGGTTGTACTTGTTGTGTATTTTCTGGTCGCTGGTAAATTCAGCAACATTACATCACACATTTGTTTCTGGGTTACTTTTCTCAGATTTAATTCTTATATTTATTTAATTTCTATACTTATTTTTAATATAGCAAACAAGACTTTTCCTCCTGTATTTGGTTCTCCAGTCACATATCTAAGAGCCACCTGATTGTGTCATTTGAAACTCTCAACTCTGTTCTTCCTCTCAATAAGCATCTATTCATGCATAACTCTTACATACTGCTCAGCTCTCTCCCTCCTAACAAACCATCAGAGTATGGGCCCAATGTAAATATTTGCTTGTTCTTATCGTCCCTTACTTTTCCTAGAGTATCATTGCAAAACATTTTATACTTTTTCTGCAACACGTAACACATAGTGTCTACTTTTTTCCATACCTTTCCTCCAATTTCCTCTCTTGATAATTCTTTCTGATAGAAACAACTGAAAATTCACATAGTTTACATATCCTAGAACAGTAATATTGTTGAAAGTTCACTGGATATTTTATTGGATGTAATTGTGGGTTTTTAATCCAGTCCTCAAATGCCTCAAATTTGTGGGACCGTCCAACATCAGTCATTTCTCAAAGATTTTCTATGCATTGCTTCCATCATCGTGAAAGGCCTGGGACAGGATCCTCACTCTGTCCTGGCTGATCAACCACCACCCCAATCAACTGCGAGAGACGGCACTTGATGCAAACAGCAAGAGGCTTTATTCCAGCGCGCTGGGGCTCCACTCGTAACTCACGCAGGAGCAGAGGAGTTGAGCCCCGGAGCAGCAGTTCTCACACGTGTATAAAGGCAAAAACCGCAAGTTGGGGGTGGGGGTTGCATAGTGAGAAGAATGGGGAAATAGGGCGTTGGGGCTTACCAGAAGGGGAACTTATGGCTCGTTAACTGTTAACAGGGCTAGATCTTGATCAGCGACCCCACCTGGTAATCTCATCTCTCAGAAATGTTTGTCCCTGGCCTGGGAGCTGCTGCTTCCTGGAACATTTTAAAAGGTCACATTCTCATGGTGGGGGGTGAGAGGTGCTGCTGACCACAGGCTCCTTTTTAATTTTGGTGCTTTCCTTCAATAGGGGAATCTGGGAGGCTTATTTGTCCCCCAAAAAGAGGTGAAGAAAGCCCTTCTCTTTTGTGTCCATAGGTGCTACTGTTGCTGTTGCTGCTTGTTCCAAAAAAAGAGGTCTGTGTTTCCAAATAGCCCTAGGCAGCTGGAACTGAGAGCAGCATTTCCCTTGAGGCAGGTCATGACCTCTCCAGCCAGCTCAGCCTGCACCACCTCCTATTGTCCCCTAAAAAGTCAGAGGTCAATTAGAATTTATCCTACAAGGTCAGCACTGGTCATTTCCATGGCCTGCCTTTTCCCAGAAAGGCTTTGAATTTGTAAACTGTGGCTCATCAATACAAAAAAAAAAAAAGCCTGTTTATCATCTGAATGACTCAGATTTACTTAGTGACTTCTCTTTTGTCTAGAAACACATAGCTGATTACTGCCCTTCTAGCCCCAAGGATAACAGTAGTTCAGATCTTAGAAGCAAAAGAAGCTTGACTTTCCTTTAGTGGGCAAAGAAAAATGCTTCCATTATTTCTAGGCTTGTTTTTTCCTGGTATGTTAAAAAACGGAGCACCAGGCAATTTCTCAGTAGGCTCTCCAGCTACCTCAACTTCAGAGTACTTCAGCCTGTTACGCACATGCAAGCCATGTTTCATTTAAGGGTAGCTCATGCTTGAAGAGGGTTTATTGAACCACATATACTTCCTCGCTATAGCTTTCACTGGTCACTGGACAATAATCTAAACAACAGCATGTGTTCATGTTGTAATGTACCCTGCAAATCACACAAAGACAACTCAAGAAGTCAAATCAGATGTCACTTTTATTGCAATTCCGGGACTACGAGGGGGCATTTTTGCTCTCTAAACCTCGCAGCCCTAAGATGGCTGCAGCACTAGATTTATGTAGGCAAATATCACAAGGTATCGATTACATCTTTGGTTCTGGAATGAGGAACAGTCTGCATCCCTGATATAGGAACAAAAGCAGGAATGAGGAACCCAGTTTGCAAAAAGCAGTTTACAGAAGCAAAACTGGACGTGTTAGCTATCACTGAATCAATGGAAACACATTGCCTAGAGCCATGGGTTTTGTGACCACTGAGTTGACAGGAACACTTTATCTGCAGCCACTGAGGTAATTTAGGTGTTGAGCTGCCCTGGTTCTCAGGTACAGAAGAATGTGCTTTCTAAAACCATTATGGTCACATCCAATGGGGTATTCACATTACAGTCAATAGGGTATTCAATAGAATACAGTTCAGAAAATCAAAATAACTTTTCTATTATTTTAGCAAGCAAATAATGACAGAAGCCAAACAGCAGGGTTAGAATTAAACTACAATTTCTACCTGAGATGATTGCTACCATACTTAATTCAGAGCACAGAAAATAGAATTTTATGATCTCAGGGAAGGGCTGCTAGCTGACAAGATGCCAGAGTGGGCACTGTCTACCTGCAAAGTCTTATGGGAGAGAAACCAGCTGCAGCCACTGTCCCTCTGAGGATGACCAGAAGCATCTTCTGTCTAGTTCATTTTATTTTAGGTAGGGAAAGTGTAGTGACAAGGCATTGGGGTGGGGGGAGGTTCTCTGGGGATTCCCTTATGGAACCTAGATAGGCAGCCAATTTGGATTTCCTGAGGAAATGTCTCTTCCCCAAATTTCTCCAGGTTCCTGCCAGTAACCTACTATTTGGCCTTTCTTGTCGACACTGGAATGGATGGTGTATTTGTTCCCCTAGAACAGGGGTGGGGAACTTTTTTCTATCACAGGCCATTTGGATATAACATCATTCGACGGCCGTACAAAATTATCAATTTAAAATTAGCTGCTATATTTGGTCAAACATTCAATAACTTCCCCCTACAGCCTTGGCAGGGCCAGACCAAATGATTTGGCTGGCCTTATGGGGCCCATGGCCAGACATTTTCCAACCCTGTTCTGGAAGGACCTGCCATAAATAGAAAAGATCTGGGATTGGAGTCTTATTTTTGTTGTGTACCCAGAAGTATAGCTAGGACCTGTGCTAACTGAGAAGATGCCTATGTTTGTTCCAAGATACCACTTGTCAAATATAGAGGAGAATAACTGCCATTTCTTTCTGAATCCTCAACTGCCCTTTTTGGGAAGCTAAGTACTGTGGTGAATTATTCATTATTATAATACCTTATCCCTCCACATCACCTTCCTTTTAAGGCCTTCTCACATTTTCTAAGATATATTGCTACGTTTGCGTGCTTACATTGTGCTGGCTGAGCAGGCATAGGATTTCGGTGTCACAGGAAAACAGATGCACAGACCCAGAAAGTTACTTCAGTCAAACTAGTGGAGTGAACAAAATCTGGGCAATGGTTCTCCTTCTATGGCTGACTGAGGTTTTGAAGACCACCTTTGTCCTTTGTGGTTACTTCTGGAACAAAGTTCAGAAGTCAGAGAGAACTAAGAATCCCTTTGGAATTACCATAGAGTTTAAAGCCGATTTACCTTCCAGGCACTGCCTCACTTCTTAGCACTAATTGTAGCCATGGATATCTCTCAGGAGGTAGATTCCCCCTGGGCCAATTGAATTGGTCCAATAGTTTCATAGTAGTGTCCAGTGTAACAGAAAATTCTAAAAAATCAATAATTTGCTAAAGCAGCTTTATCTTACTTAGAATTCTGTGGGCCAGTTGGAGCAGCTCAGTTTCAAGGTGCAGTTAGCTATGACTTCAGGTCATCTCACTTTTCTGCTAATCTTATCTGGGCAAATGGCTATTAGGAAATAGTTCCATGGTGAATGGCTGGAATACAAGAGCTCAAGTGGAAACACATGTAGCCTCTCTAAGACTCACCTTAGAATTGGAGCATTCACTTGTACCTGCATTCCACTGGCAAAAGCCAAACATGTGTCTATACCCAATATCAATGGGGAGGTGATATGCTCTGCCCATATGGTAGGTAGTACTGCAAAGTTTCATGGTAAAAGACATATATAAGTAATTATAATATAGTACGGGCATGAAAAGTTGTGAACAATGATTTAATCTTCCAAATCAGTAAATTATATTGGAAGGGACTCTCCCTCAACTAATGGAATAGAGGAAAGTATTCATCATTGAACAATCAAATTATAAACCTGAGGAATGTAAGTCATACAGTCTTGGAAAGGTGGATATAGATTACAAGGAGGTTATCTTATACAGAGGACAGAACCAATTAAGTGATGTGAATGAACAAGTTATTAAAAAAATAATTTCCCCCAAAAGGTTTACCTGGCAAATATAACACCAAGAAGAAAGGAAAGAATAGGAGAGAATAAGCATAGAAAGGAAGGAAGAATGAATAAGAAATATCTGATTTAGAAAGTGACAACATATGTCAGTGACATACAAATTGGAACAACCTTTTGGGGGCTCAGGAGGTCAAAATTCCAGAATCCTACTTCCTAATTCAGGGTAACTGACATCTACATTGTAGAGGTTCTATGTTCACAGACTTTTGTTTAATGTTTTCTGTCTGTTCTCAGTCATTTAAAACATGCATTGCTTAAAGGCAGTACAATGACAAGAAATATAGAATCTTAGAGATTATAGCATATTCTGCTTGGATTGATTCCCAATATCTATTATCTCCTTTTTACCAAGAGAATACAATGTTCATGTGGGTAGCAATGTTCTCAATTAAAAATGTATATGTTCTCGCCTCTCTTGCAGCTAGGGATGGATCTATTACACAGTTATGGCTAGTTAGACGTAAGTTTTTGGATGAGTCTTTTTTTCTTTATTTTATTTTTCCCATCACTATTTATCCCCTCTATGCCCTCTTCCACCACCCGCCCCATCACTAAACTGTTGTCCATGTCCATGAGTTCTTTCTCATTTTTTCTTTTGATCAATTCTCCCCGACATTCCTGCCCCCCCCCCCACACACACACATATAAGAGCTGTCTGCCTGCTCACTACAAGTCTGATTCTATTTTTCTTGGTAGTTCAGTTTGTTCATTAAATTCCATATGAGTTAAATCATATGGTACTTTGTGTCTTTGTTTGGCTTATTTCATTTAGCATAATGTTATTCAAGTCTATCCATGCTGTAGCATAATGTTATTCAAGTCCATCCATGCTGTAGCAAAGGGTAATTTTTTCTTCCTTTTTACTGCAAAGTAGCATTCCATCGTGTAAATGTATTACAACTTTTTTATTCACTCATCTACTGATGGACATTTACATTCACCAATGGTACATCTGTTAAGGGGTTAATATCCAAAATTTATAAAGAACTTATAAAACTCGATACCAAAAAACAAACAAATAATCCAATTAAAAAAAAGAGAAAATGCTGTACCTGTACAGACACTTCTCAAAAGAGGACATACAGATGGCCAATGGACATGAAAAGATGCTCAATGTCACTAATCATTAGAGAAAAGCAAATTAAAACCACAATAAGATATCACCTCACCCCAGGCAGACTGACTATCATCAATAAATCAACAAACAACAAGTGTTGGTGAGGATGTGGAAAAAAGGGAACTCTTATGCATTGTTGGTGGGAAAGAAAATTGGTGCAGCCGCTATGGAAAGCAGTATGGAGTTATCTCAAAAAGTTAAAAATGGAACTACCTATGACTTAGGGATTCCACTTCTGGGAATTTATCCTAAGAAACCTAAACACTAATTCGAAAGACTATGTGCACTTTTAGTTTATTACAGCGTTATTTATAATTGTCAAGATTTGGAAACAGCCCAAGTTCTATCATTAAGTAAACTCTTAACAAGGGGGTACGCTCAACTGGAACCTGTCTGTTGCTCTTCCTGCCTGGGTGCAATTGCTGGAGACAGCAATCATCTTTAAATCACAGGTGGAAAGCATGAAATCAAAAGCCACTCACTGAGCAGAAATACCAGGCAATTGCTCACTGTTGGCATTGGGGACCCTTTATACCAGCCTTTCATTAGCTAACTTGCATACCTATTATCAATGTGAGGAAAAATAAACCCCTGCTTGTGTTTCAGCTTCTGTAATTGGATTTTGCTACTAAATGTATCACCTTGCTCAGAAAATGGTGAAAAATCATTAAAGATCACTTAATCAACCCCTTTCTCTATTTTATAGTGAATGGAATGACCGTTGTAAAAAAGTAGAGTGATGTGTTTAAGATCAGGCAGCTGGAGGTCTCAATATTGTGATCCAAGGGCTGGAACAATAGACCTATGTGTGAATTAACCTAAAAAAAAAATAATGCACAAGATTTACAGCACAGCTACCTTTTGCTCCAAAGTCCTGAATTCTCAGCATGTTTCTGCCCCAGTGAATATGACCTTCAGCATTCGAGGCACTTCTAATTCCATAGGCCAAAGTCAATTGACCTCCAATTGTGTTGACATTCCCTGTGCTTTCTACAAAGAACCAAACCCAGAAGCACTGAACTGTGGACAGCCTTGTGGAGAGATAGCATATATGTATACTAAAAACCAGAAATGGTAGCAGTTCAGGGTAGCCAGGAAACCTCCCTCCATTTCCCAGAAGGTTAGCAACTGGCAAACCAGCTGGCTTCACTCTCAGCAGATGCTCTTTGAAACTGCAGGTGGGCTTGAGTTGCAGGAAGCAAAACACAGCATGAGCATTCTGAGAACAAGCCCATGGTGTGAGGACTGAAATTTAACGGGCAGACTGGAGTGTAGTAAACCCTATCTGGGCATTTCACACCCTCCCTTATAATTACTGGTTAAGAAACCTCTGCAAGGAAACGTATAAAGGAGCTGAACCCTTCTGCTGGGAAGTTTTAGGGAGATAATTTTTATGTTTCAAGCCCTCTCCTTGAGGAGTCTAATGCCATAGCCTACATCCCAAGCCTAAGGGTATACACACACACACACACACACATACACGTCCATTATTCAGATTTACATTATAAACCTTTGAGCATGTCTCACACTTCTTTTTCCTAAAATGGTGGCTACTATTTTCCTTTTGGGGAAAGAATGGGCAGGAGAAATATATCTCTAACTTAACAAACTGCCTTACTCAGATTCTTTTTACAAATAGCGGTAGTTTTTTCACTGACATCAGTTAAAAGGCCTTTCAATTGAAATTGTCAGAGTGACAAGATAAATGGATACATTCATCGTAAAGCTTGAGAAATACACAAGGGAATGGATCTCTGTAAGAATTAGCAAGAAGCCATGAAATCCTTAGATTGGGCTAAAAATGCAAATGCAGTGAATTTACTCAATGGTGATTTGCTTACAAGAGAAACCAAGAACTATGATGATCAGATTTAAACACATTTTTTTTAATTATTAGATTTTTCCTTCTTCTTATTTTCTCTTACATATTTTGTCATTTACTATCCAGTCTTTTCTTCCTTTATAAAATCATATCTTTTAAAGGTATTTGAGTTTGGTATTAGTGAGAACTCAAGAGATTTAAGTTATGGCAGTGGTGCATATTATTAAGATACTGATGAGGGAATAAGTAATAATCCAGTACAATAAAAGGAAATTTCAGAAGCATTTAAGAATATTTTATTAATTTGGGGAAAAAATAACACCTTGCTTTTCCAGGACAAATCAAACTACATAGATATATGGTTGGAAACATGCAATGTAATGAAAATAAGTTTATTTGGAAGAAGAATGAGGACTCCAAGCTATTTGAGGCCACGCTTTCTCTGAAAACTTCCTGAGTAAGGTTTTCATATTTAGCAATATTAAATACAAGATGTTCAGGTAAGTTTAAATTTTAGATGAACAAAGAATTACACAGAACATACAAATTCTAGCAGCTATTTATATGATTGAAAATTCAAATATAACTGAATTTTATCTGTATTTTATCTGGCAACCTTATCTCCCAGGACACCCATTGTTTGTCCTTGTTGGCTGTTAAAGGTCTCCTAAGCCCTTGGTCCTCCTTTCTCCATTAACAAGGTTGTTGTAATATTGAAATAGAAGAAAAATTCATTCCCATGTGTTACAGTCCTTAGTAGGCTACCAGAAAGAGGGCTAGGCCACTAGTTCATACCTCTAGAATGAGAATGGTTTAAATTAAACTTACTCTCTGAGATGTTTACCTTCTTTATTATAAGACATATTGAAACATGTTTCCAGTTACGGCGTCATTGATATTATACAAAATCATGGCGAAGCCATCTTTTCCTGATAAAATCAACCTCTCTGCTAAGATGATATTCAGGTTCCCGGACTCATCGTTTTTCAGAAGAGTCCACCCATCCTGTATGTTGGGCACCTCTTTAGAAGTGAGGGGTTGACTCCTCCCCATTGAAAAGCCCTTTTTCCTTGTTAGATTCAACCGATGGGTTTCTTTTTCTTTTCTCTCTCTAAGGAGCCTTGGTTATTCATCCTATCACAATGCTAGAAAGACACAGTACAAATCTGGGAAAGTATTATTTTTGTTTTTGTTTTTTAAAAAAATATATTTCTTTATTGACTTCAGAGAGGAAGAGAGGGAGCGATAGAAACATCAAATGATGCTCTTGCGCGCACCCCACTGGGAATCGAACCTGCAAACCAAGCACGTGCCTTTGGTGGGAATCGAATCTGGGACCCCCCAGTCCACAGGCTGACGCTCTATCCCCTGAGCCAAACCAACTAGGGCAGAAAGTATTATTTTTCACCACCATACTAAATATGACAAAATCTGCCATTCAGATAAAAAGTTGGATAAAGCCTGTAGGGTAAAATCATAGAGTAAGTAGACTTTTAGCTTTTACTGATTCCCAGCCACCCTGACCACATGAGGTAAATTCAAAAGTGTAGTAAGCAACTGTATTACCTAAAGCATGCTGATTAATGGATTATTGTCAACCTGGAGCTGGATTTCTTGGCTCAAATCACTGTCCTATGTTCGTCTTTGTCAACATTGTTCTCACTGACGTGGATTTAGATCGTGTTTACCTGAAATTTAGCTAGGAGATACCCAAATATTGATTTTTAAAAAAAGGATGAAAACGTTGATATGTGTCATGTGTACAAATGGCATTTAAACAATTTCCTGTTATGTCAGGTAGGAATTCCCAAGTTGGATTATAGATAATGGGTCATAAAATTAAGTTGGGGGAGAGGCGCTATAAGGATCTTGTATTTTATCAACATTATTTTCAATAAAATTCAGCTTTTTGAATAGTTTTTGAGCTGAGTCCACCATCAGCACTTCCAGATGCTGGAAGAGGCATCATGCTAAGGGGGGTTTTAATGGGACTGCTAAAAGAGTGTATTAGTTTCATTATGTGCTCATATTCTTATGCAGTAAATAATTCATTTGGTATATGTGTATGGCCTATGGTTTTGGATGTCTGAATCATTTTAACCAGATAAGCAAATTTCTGCTATTAGCAGGCACTTGGAATATGGAAATAAATGTGTTATAGAGAAATGGTCATTATGATAGTATCTATTAGATCAAGCTAGAATACTTTCCTGTATTTTAAAAATATATATTTTATTGATTTTTCACAAAGAGTAAGGGAGAGGGATAGAGAGTTAGAAACATCCATGAGAGAGAAACATGGATCAGCTGCCTCCTGCACACTCCTCACTGGGGATGTGACCGCAACCAAGGTACCTGCCCTTGACCGGAATTGAACCTGGGACCCTTCAGTCCGCAGGCCGACGCTCTATCCACTGAGCCAAACCAGTTAGGGTTACTTTCCTGTATTTAGCACACATTGGACATCAGGGATGCTTCCAAGGTTAGGTTATTACTGGAGCAGACAGAGGTAACAAGATCATAGGGGTAAAGAATAAAAAAGGATTATTTCATGGTGGTGATTATAAAAAACATATTTGCTTATCTTGGCTCAGATCACTGTCCTATGCTTAAAAGAGATACATAATGATACTGAAAGATAAAAGTATAAATTAATATCAGACAAACTCAGAAAACAAATATTAAAATTTAAACCAAGAAAGAGGAGAATTGTTTATTTCTTCACTAATGACACTGTATATACTTCAGTAGCAAAAACTTTATCAAGGAGTTCTCAGTGGATATCAAACCCAAAACAAAAGACAGTGAAGTGCATAGAATATCATTATATTCTGATAAATGATACAATCCTCAATAAAGATATGAATCATCAAGATTCATGTCCTAAATACTATTATATCAAAATGTATAAATCAAAACTACTGGGTAAACAAAAAGAAGTTGGCAATAGCGTATCTTTGTAAATACTTTATAGACCAAAAATTAAAATAAAGGATGATCTTCCTGGCTGGTGTGGCTTAGTGGGAGAGTCATCCCTCACACAAGAAGATTGCGTTTGACTCCCCATCAGGGTACATGCCTGGTTGTGGGTTCAATCCCCAGTGGGGGGGGGGTGTACAGGAGGCAGCCTATTGATGTTTCTCATCTCTCTCTCTCTCTCTCTCTCTCTCTCTCTCTCTCTCTTTCAAATTAACAAACATCCTCAGGTGAAGATTAAAAAGAAAAGAAAAATAAGGAATGATATCAATAGTAAAATTAATGAGGGTAATTTGATAGATAAAACATAGATGTATAGAAAACTAATTTGATCATCTCTAGACAAAAAATATGTCAGTATAGCTTCCAGTGTAGTATTAAGATAATCTCGGCATTAGGACACAGTAAATACTCAAAAATTCCAAAACGCAGAAAATCAATGGACTGCAATCCCCTAAAATTCAACAACCTCCTCACCAGACTTTTCATCTCTAGTTTTTCTTCCCCTCTGGCCACTTTTCACTTCTACCTGAGTGATCTTTCATAAACTCAAATAAGCTCATATAAATCCTCTGGATGAACTTTTTTGCACAATCCCTATTTTTTTTTTAGTGCTTCCTAGTGACCTGTTGCTGAATCTTCAAGTTAATCCTTGCACCACAGCTGCAGGCTTGGCAGTATTATTCTTAAATTCTTTTTCATAGGTTGTTCTTTCCCACCAGAATGCTCTTCCTCTGTTTGTTGTGTAGTGAACACCTATGCTTTCAAGAATCAGGTTAAATTTCACATGTATGACAAGCTTTCCCTAACACTTCTCTTTCAACTCTCTACAAATGCCTTCAACACAGTATGTAGAAGGTTTGGTTATTGCCTGTTATTTATTTGCCTCAGTTATTGGTCATATAGTTCCCTGGAAAGTGGGGTTCTTTGTCTTTTAATACTTCATCTCCAGTTGTTAGTATAATGCCTGGCATATATTAGCTATTCTAGTATTTTTCAATCAGTGGATGAATGAATGGATACTGTACATATATTATTGGAATTTTTTTCTATATTAAAAAATTAAGTCAAGTGTTATAAATTATTTGCTGACAGTATTTCATATAATTTTTTGCTTTATATAGAGAGAAGAAAAGATGTTTCCATTTATATAAAAAACAACAAATATATAAGTCCTAACTATGTTAATCACATTTTTTGTTTAATCCTCCCAAGAAACTTGAGAGATGGTATTTATATCTATATCTGTATCTATGTATAAGAAAAATGAAGCAAATTTAAAAATTGCACAATATCATGTAGTCAGGAAAACAAGACTTAAAAGACTGGCTTGTCTGATTCCAAAGGCCAATACCCACTACAATTTGCTAATTATTTCTATTCTACAAATAATAAGAAAATTTAACCGTGTGAATATTATGTCAGGCCCTGTTATAACTGTTTTTCACATATTATTGCATTAAATCTTATAATTACTCTAAAAGTTAGATATATTATCACCATGACTCTGGTTTTATAGATTAAAATAAAAAGGAACAAAGACATTAAATAGTAACTGGACCCAACTCATTCAGCTAGAAAGAGGAAGAACTGGCTTTGATCCAAATAGTCTGACCTCAGCATCCAAAATTGTAACTGCTAAGCTATGTTATCTCTCAGATTAAGAACCCTATCCAGTTCCCAGATAAAAAATTAATAACAACATAGATTTAGTCAAGTACTTATAAAATACATATAGATCAACATTTCTGAGATCAAAATGTGAAGAAAAGACATTTTTGATTAATTATAAGTAATCAAGATTAATGAAGTGATACAACTCCAAATGAAGTTTTAGTGATCATTAAAAGAAGAGTCAATATAATCCTATACAAAAGCATGAATAGAATTAGAACAATAATTAGAACACCAGAAAGACCTATTGTGAAATGTTAAAATTGGTGTCAATGAAATGGAAAATTTTTCTTAATTTGAAATATCATTATTTGCTACAATGCTCACCTAACATAATAGTTCTGTCAATAATTAAACACACACACACACACACACACACACACACACACCTTTTTGTCTGAAACAAACTTGTATCTAGTTTTACATAAAAATACAGTTTTTAAGTTTTTATATTTATTTAAATTATTCATAGTCTATTAAGTTCCATGGAAGGTGTTATTTTTATTTTAAATTTGATTGTCACTTTTTAAACTTTTATCTCAAAAGAATTTGAGCTAGCATCACTTGCAGAGAAGAAAAAAACACACAGTATCTGAACAATCATGGTTTTGATTGAACCTGTAGTCTTTTTCTGTTGCATTGCTCCTTATGTATGTGTACCGCCACATAGAATGGGCAAGTCAAACATGAAGAACAATACTTTTAGATTTTGGGGTATTTTACGTATTTGTTTGAGTTACTTAAATGTCTGATTTAAGACCCATTCATATCTCTGGTCTTTCTTAAGACTAAGTGGCAGAGCTACCTCCTCTGTACAATGCCTAACTTTCATAATTAAATCTTTGGCAAATCAGGCACAATGCTGTATTAAGCACATCCATAGATGCAGGTCAAGCTAAGCATTTGCAAAATTGGAGGCAATATTTTACAGACAATTAGCTCATGTAAAGTCAGAAACTATTAACTCAATAAGGGTTAGTAGGCAGTCCTAATAGTGACCATTTTTGTGCCTAGTAGTTAAATGTAAGGCTGAAGATTGGACAATAGACCAGGAGTGTGTCAACGTTTATACCTGCAGATTATTTATAAAGTTTGGTTTAAAGAATTTGCTTCTGGGTGCATAAAATTATTTCAAAATATTTTCCAAACCCTCCACCCACTACTATCTGCAAGAAGTCTGGAACCATTACACTGCTTTCCCTCATATATCCTTCAAACAGTTTTTAATGGTTCATGTTCCTTTAGCCCCAAATGCTGTCAAACTTCACACAGCAGATCAGCCATACCCAGGTGTAGAGCCTAGCCTTATCCCACCTTAGCCCATGTGTTAGAAGCATCATCTTTAAATGGAGTAGAGCCCAGATATCGTAATGCTCAAAATCCTATTTACCATGTGTCTGGATGATTTTCTAGGCTCTAGGTCTACTGAGCTACAACTACTACTATCATGCCCTCAACCCATCCAGGCAATATGTACACTCGTGGATGTTACTGGACAGTGTTTGAGCTCAGCATTTGGAACCAGATAAAGATGGGTTCATTGCTTGGATCAAACCAGTAAACAGTTACATAACCTTGAGAAAGTTACTTAAGCATTTTATCTATTTATTTTTAGCAAGTAGGAGTTAGCATTTCTTCAGTTCTTACTATGTGCCAAGTATTCTTTGACTCATCTAATGCTTATAAGAACAGTCTGAGTTAGGTAATTATTTTATCTCCATTTCACTAAAATTCACATTGAGGTCTGGTTTTTAAAACCTTCTTACCTCTCATAAATGAGGTTATAATGCTGTTTTTATGGAGCGACTGAATGGAGAAATTTGTTTATAATTTTTATGTGAGATGCCTAAAATAGTGCCTGGGACATAATCCTCACTAAATCATATTATTATTCTTAATATGCCTCAATTTCTTTTTTAAAAATAATTCTTTATTGTTGAAAGTATTACATATGTCCCCCCTTTTCCCTCATTGACTTCCTACAGCCTGCCACCATTCTCCCTCCCACTCTTACCCCGGGCCTTTAGCACCCCATTGTCTGTGTCCATGGGCCATGCATATATGCATTCAAGGTCTTTGGTTGGTTACCTCCTATCCACCCTCCCAACCTCCCCCGCCTTCCCTCTGAGATTCCATATTCTGCCCCATGCTTCCATGTCTCAGGATCCACTCCATTCATCAGTTTATTTTTGTTACTTTGTTTCCACATATGAGTGCAATCATGTGATACTTGTCTTCCTCTGACTGACTTTTTTCACTTAGCATGATACTCTCCAGGTTCCTCCATGCTGTCTCAAAGGGTAAGAGATTCTTCTTCTTCTTCCTTTTCTTCTTCTTCTACTACTACTACTACTACTACTACTACTACTACTTCTCTTTTACTGCTGCATAATATTCCATGGTATAAATGTACCACAGTTTTTTTTATCTACTCATCTGATGATGGGCACTTGGGCTGTTTCCAGATCTTAGCTATCATAAATTGTGCTGCTATGAACGTAGTGGTGCATACATTCTTTCAGATTGGTGTTTTGGGTTTCTTAGGATATATTCCTAGGAGTGGGATCACTGGGTCAAATGGCAGATCCATATTTATGTTTTTGAGGAAACTCAATACTGTTTTCCATAATGGCTGCACCAGTCTGCAATCCCCCCGGCAGTATACCCAGGTTTCCTTTTCTCTACATCCTCGCCAGCACTTGTCATTTGTTGATTTGTTGATGATAACCATTCTGACAACTATAAGATGGTACCCCATTGTCATTTTGATTTGCATCTCTCAGATGATTAGTGACTTGAGCATTTTTTCATATGTCTCTTGGCCTTCTGTATGTCCCCTTTGGAGAAGTGTCGATTCTTAATTCACATTGAAATCTGATTTCAACAGATGAAATCTGTTGTCAGTAAGGTGACCAGATGTCCCACTTTTGGCGGGACAGTCCCAATTTTTAACAGTTTGTCCCGTGTCCCGTGGTGTTTTAAAAAAGTCCCAATTTTTGGAAAGAATGTTAAAATCTGGTCACCTTACAAGTTGTGTCATTCTGAGTATCAACTCTCTCACTGGAGACCTGAAGACCTTCTTAGTTCTTTCCATCCTCATTTCTCCAGGATCTCCCACTACATCTGTTTCTACCTGATGCCACTTTAAAGTGATTGGTTCCCATGACACTCAGGTTTGTCTACACATTTGATGCCAAATATTACCACTTTCTGCTTATACTTAATTTAATACCGTATATTACCACAAGGATCAGTCTAGTAACCAACTCTAAACCATCTGGAAGTTTGAACACTGGGCAGCTGGTTAATCCCTTTAAGATCAAACCTGAAAAGTTAAGTTTCCTGGTTCTGGTCTTTCTAGTTTCTTGTCAGCTCCTTTTCCCGAGCTGACATTAAAGAGTTCTCACTTCAACACAGTTGAAGCAGCAGAGTTAATTATTTTAGATGCCCCCTCCCCCAATGTAAGATGGTATGGAAGCTGTCACTCCAAAGAAAGATCCTGACTTCATCCATTTCAGCCACATCAACAGAAAGAACTTTTATGTTTCAGAGGGGCAAGTAGGTAACACGTAGGACTGTCAGATCCGGAGGCTCTTCTGGTGGTTTTGTATTATACAGATCTGACAGAGCAGCCTGATGCAAAACCTCTTTACAATTGGCCTATTGTAGGAACAGGGATTTAATCACATTAATATCTTAAGAAGACTGCTTAAGGAGGTGAGTCACTTAATCTTCCTGAACCTCAGTTTCCTCCTTTTTGAAGGGAGGATAATATGATGATTTAATATAATGAAGATAATTATGCAGTGATCAAGAACAGAATTATAGGCTTAAAAGCTGTGGGAAACAGAAAGCAGACTGGTAGCACTCTCCTTTGTCATAGCATTGTCTTTGCCTCATTTGAAACTAAAGGGACAAATGCAGAAAATGGCCTCACTCCCTGTGAAGAAAAAAGAAGAATAAAATTGAAAGGCAAATAACAGAAGGCAGCAGGATCTCCCTAACTTCTCCCTGAATTTCTCACAAAACATTGGAAACTTTCCTTTGACTCATTTTACGCTACTTTAGTATAAACCTTTGTTACTTGGAGCCTTCACCCAGGATTATTAGAGAGCCTTTACTTTTCAAGTATTTTCTGATTTTATTTCATCATGAAACTGAAGTGCTACCTACTGTGCTAACAGAGCATCGTATTTTTTTTTTAAATCTCTGTAAACCCTAAACCCATCCTCTATGTTTCCCTTATTCTTATACTTGATCCTATTTCTATGTATTGTTGAAGTAATTTCTCATTGGTGAGCTAAGCAACTATTAACCACTGTCTGAGTTTATTGAGCTCCTATGCTGTGCTCAGTTTTGGACTAGGTGCTGTAATGTTAGAGAAAGAATATAAGGAACTCCCCATTTTGTTGTGATATGATTGTGAGGCAAGTATTTTTGTCTTCATTTTATAAATGAGCAATCTTAGATTTAAAGAAATAAATAACTTGTCAAGGTAATAGCTAGTAAAGGGAAAAGCCAGGATTTTAATCTAAAGTTTTGTGAAACCAAAAGCCCAGAGATAAGGATATGCTTTGAATGTACATGACTCAGGAGGGAACCAGGTTGACCAGAAGGAGATAAGATGTTGGAAATAGTCAGAAACTGAATCAGCAATGAAATATTCTGCTTATTTTTGAGTCTGCACCTAATCTGGCAGAAGGTTTTAAACCTGACAGAGGAGGAAACAGAGAACCCCTGAATGCTTTAGATCTGGAAGAGGTTGTATAAAAGGTAATTAAAAATTATTGTGATGAGAAATTGGAAGGGAAAGGACAAGGTTAACATGGGGCACATGGTTGTATAACCTGCCCCCAAAAGGGGAGGGCCTGGAGCAGATATTGGAAGTGAAAAGGGAAACTCATGAATTCATGGCATTTGAGAGAAAGTAAAAACATTTCATAATTTACAACTGATTAGAGGGGGAGTGGTGTGGTAAAGGAAGGGACTTAGTCAAAGATAATTGCTAGGTTTGAACATGAGTAACAGAAGCATAATGTAGACGATGATATACAGGGAAACTGAAAAGAGATCTCCTGGCAGGTCTTTGTCTAGGAAGAAGGGAGGTTGACTTTAGTTATAGACCTACTGGTGTGATGATGACACAGCCTACAAGAAATATCAAGTGCTATAATGAGAAAGCCTCTGATCTCTGAGAGAACTGGAATATTAAAAGGGACAACAAAGGGATTAGTACTGAGCATTTGAACATGCACATTGAGGAAGGGGAGAGAAGGAGCTCATATAGGAGACAACGAAGGGCCTATTACAGGGAGAAGGAAGCCAGAATAGCCAAGGAGAAAAGTTCAAGAAACAAATGTTGAACACAATTTGCTCTTACATATTGAAATTCTATTCTACACAAAGCAGTGTACTTTCATTTTCTAGTGGTTACAATCCAGTAAGAGAAAAGGAGGCAAACACTGAGGTACAAAGAGGGTGCTGAGGAACATAGATTGGTGGTAACATAAGCAACTAAATGAAAAAAAATTGGCAAGAATTGGGTAGGAAAAATTCCACCAGGCCTTCAAAGATAGTTAAGATTTTATCAGTGGCAAATACGAGACAGAAAATGATTAATATTAGTTCTGGCAAAAAGTGGTAAGGGTTGGAGGGTGCGAGTTTGCTTGTGAATTTGTAATAACCTAGTGAGGACAAGAGGCAGACTGTTCCAAGTGAACAATGATGCTAGAGAAGAGTACATCTGGCCAATCAGAGGCCTGGTCATGAAATTAGTATTAAGCAGGGGTTAAAGATCAAGTATTTGAGAGAGGGAGTAACTGGATGAAAGGTAGAGTTGGCCAACTAGAGAGAGAGGTGGGTTTAGGCAGGAATATGGTGTGGTGGATGAGTTGGGTGGGTTTAGGGAGGAGGAAGAGGCATGCCATCCTTTGTTTTGGGAACAAAGGATATGCAATTGACAGAGGGGAAATTAGGGTAGCTTTCTGAACACCAATGGCATAGTCTTGAGTTTCCCAGATAAGTAGGAGGGAAGATTGTCATCTTTTGAGGCCTAGGGAATGAAGAAGGCCAGGTCATCTTTTGATATTTTCAGAGGAACTGAGAAGAATTGCCTGAAGCATTATTTGAGGCAGCTTAGCATAAAAGTTTTACTGGAACGTAGCAGTTAAAATAAGTAAAGAAAATTCTTCAAGACCAAGTCTTTTAGGATTGGCACTTTCCCCTAGCAGCAGTCAGAACGTAGGGAGGGTAGAGACAGTAGGTAGTGGGAGTTAATGGAGGTTTAGGGTGAGGCAGTAACAAAGACAGTCAGAGACCAGGGGAGCCTTGGCTGAAGCAGTTGTCAATGGAGAGGAGGCTATGGTCATGAGGTGGGGCCGACCTGGTTAGCTGGTCTGGCCTAATGGAACTCCTGAGTGGGCATGTGAGTTCAATGAAGACAAGCAGCCAATTCATAGGGATGGGTGGGGTGTGGAACAAAGGACAGGTGAAGAGGTTGGATCATTCAAAAATCCACTGCTCAGGCCCTTAAGATCAGATCCTCTGAGGTTTCTCATCTTGATAGATGGGAGAAGATTGTCAGGATCACTGTAGGTAGCTAAGGGAGGAGGCGGTCTTCCCTCTCAGTTCTTTTTCTTCCTTTTATTTTTATTATTATTCTTGTATTAATTGCCACTTTTATTTCCTTTGAGAGTCAAGACATCTGCTTTCCTGGAGAGGTACATGGAACAGACAAAAAGAATGAATACATTTTGTTCCCCTGTGAGGCAATTTTCCTCCTCCTTCTTTCCCCCCTCCTTTTAATTATTCACTTTCATCCTTTTTTATTATTCACTTATACTCTCATCTTAGTGTTCATGTCACATTGTTATTCTTAAATCATAGCCAGGGGAGAGAATAGAGGGCTGTCTAAGATGCAAAATATGGAGGTTACCAATTTATAATGCACACATGTACAGCAGAGCTCAGCAGTGATTCCACTGGCCTCTCCAATACCACTCCTCGATGTTACACTAGAGCAAAGCACAAGGACATGAAAGTTTTCCATTCACCTCTCAGTCTTTTTCTCTGTGCCCCTCCCACCGACCTTTAAGCATAGGCATTCATAAATTAAAGTGTGTTGGTAATTATTCTTAGACACCAGAAGCAGTTCTTTCAAACAGAACATATATTAGACTTCAAAAAGCATTTCTACTCGTAGCTCTTTAACACTACTCACCAGTAGGTTTCTAAAGAATAAATAAAAGGGATTTACGAAATAAGTAATAAAAATATGTAGAAGGGTTTCTTTGTGGTATAAACCAAATGTCTTATTTTTACAAACTCTTTCCGGGGAGTATTTATGTGACTAAAAACAAAATAAGAGTAATAAAATGCAGCATTTGACCTGAGGTAAGTCAGGGTGAGGTAGAATAGAAAATAGACACATTTGTAATATCTTAATAAATAAAGGGGGGGGGGAGAGAAAATGAGGTCATTTCTTCCTAAAGCACTAGCAGCTTCTCTCTCTCTCTCTCTCTCTCTCTCTCTCTCTCTCTCTCTCTCTCTCCCGCTCTCTCTCTCTCTCTCTCTCTCTCTCTCTCTCTCTCTCTCTCTCCACACACACACACACACACACACACATATTCTCTATTTTTATCTCTCTCTATATCTCTGTTTTCTTAGTGCTTTCACTCCTCCTTTCAATCATTTATTCCACACTTATTTATTAAATATGCTAGGCTTTGAAGATAGAAAAATGGATGATGGATGAGACATGATGTCTACTCTTAAAGGCTCGCAGATGACAAAATAAGCACTAATTCAATTAATTTTATTTTTTAAACAAATAGGTCACTGTGTAATATGAAGAAAAATGACTCAGGTAGAGCAAGGCAGTGTGTATCCCATGAGGAAGGCCTGTATCCTTACCTGGGTCCCCAAAGGGTGACAATCATCACCTTGAACACATTGTGATCTAGGCTCTATTGTTCTCTGTAGCCTCAAGGGTTGGTATCAACGGGCCAGCCCACAGCAAATAGGTTTATCTCTAAAGAGCAGGTTCCCACAGCTTGGCCTCTCACCTACGGACTATAAACAAGAAATCCAATGAGATATCCAACTCTTAGGGAAACAGTCCTGCTCTCTAACTAAAATATTCTCTCCTGGAAGGAAAGACAAGAGGGATGCTGAAGAACAGTCAAGAGACTGTTGGCGCACTGAGACTATCCACACTCTGATGAGTAAGATGATGGTTTCATATTTTACATCCCAGATGGAATGCTGCCATATACTTCCACTTCACCAACTCACAGGCAGCTGAGATACAAGTCTCCAATTTGTGGCATGTGACCAAGACACCCTCTCCAATTTGTCGCAATACATTTTAATGAGAGAGTAATTTCTATGCAGGGCTTGCCTCTCTCAAACACTGAATTAGGAAAAGCAAACACACAAAGTGACAGCTATATCACCACAATCCTTTTAGGTCAGATTTCCTAAGGGAAAAAAAGTCGAACAATCAAATCCTCTGTTCCTTTATCCTGCTATTTTTGAGTCTTGATGGCATGTGGCTTGTCTATCATATCTAAGAGTACTCAACCTCTGAAAAACCTTTTCTCCAATTATAGGCTTGCAGGAATGCTAACTTTTCTCCTCTGTGAAGAAGAACACCCTTCAGACCAAAGGGGAGTGACTGTTCTCTTGGTGAAATTCACAAAATTAGAGCAATGACAGTAATAACCCTTGCAATGACGTGTGTCAGTGTTTCCCATTTAAAGCAGCTTCATTGATATTAACAAAATAGAAAGGCATGGATCAGGGTTTGGAAGTGAGCTCAACTGTCTTGGCAGTGATTTACTGTTCTAAGAAAAAAAGGATAGTAGAAATCCATTTGAAATGTTTTTGACATTGGGAGTGCTTGAAGAGCACAGGTAAATGTTCTTTATTGTCAAAGGGCTGTAGCTCATTCCCCCAGCTCATCGTATAGGGTTACTTGACATCTAGGGTGAGAAAACGATCGTTGCTTTCTTTGTTTCATTTGTCCCTCATCAAGGGAGAAAGAGAATGATGTTGCTTCAGGAACCTCAGACTTCTGCATGGGTTCTTGAAACAGAGGTAGTGACCCTGCAACACAACCTATCTCAGAATTATTAAAAATACAGACATGAAAAATAAAGATACCCCTGGGGAGTGGGAGGCAGAGAACTATCATTTTATGCTGCAGGTTAGAGAGAAAAGAACTCAGAAAAGGTTTTATCTAGCAGAGATGTTTCTGTGAACCTTCAATTATTTTCTCTGATTAATCTGTCAATAAGGTATGAATCATCCTCCCCCATCTCCACCCATCTCAGAGTACCAGATCTCCTTTTTTGGTTAATTCAAAATAAACTGAGATCTATCTATAGTATGAAACCCATTGGATTCTCTTGCTAGAAAATTTTATTCCATATGAGAAACCACACATAATATATTTTTTAAACATGACATTTTACTTTTTTACAACAGTGTTTTGTAAAATATGATTTCACAGAATATATGAAGAAAATATATTGTTACCCAGAGATTGTCATGATAATATTTTTGTATACTTTCTATATAAAGATATCATATGTAACATATAAATTATGCACATATGGGTATATGTATTTATTCATATCCATATACAAATATGTGTATACATAAAAAGACATAAATATGTTTGCATATATGTATATATATTCATATGCATAAAATATAGATCATTTTACAGTATACATAGTAGTTTGTTTTTAAGTTAAATGTATAAATCTCTACTAGCATTAGATACACTTTAAAGCATGATTTTTTAAAACCACATGATGTTCTACAATTTAGACATGTTTATTTTGCTGTTCTCACAGAATATTTTTTAAATCAAATGCTATGTATTGCTCCCTTTTCATAGATCTGTTTTGTGATTTTATATTTCTTTTTATTTTTAGAGGATTCAAGAACTAGAATAAGATATACATGCCCCAAATCCCTGGAATCTGTGAATATCTTATACTACCTGGCAAAAGGGAATTTGCAAATATAATTAATGTTAAGAACTTTACATAAACAGATTATCCTGGATTATTCAGGTGGGCTAATGTGATCACGTGAGCCCTTAACAGCCAAGAACTTTCTTTGGCTGCCAGCAAAAGAGAGATTTGGCAGAAGAAGTTGAAATATTCCAATCATAAGAAGGATTTAACATGCACTCTCTGAAAAGTAGGGACCATGTACAAGTATAACGGAAATGCAAGTTTGGCTGCCTGCTGCAATGAAAGCCAAACTCATGAGACAGACCCTGGTGCAAAAGGAAAGAAGCGTCTTCAGGTGCCCTGTCCTGGGAGAACAGTGGACTCCTATCTCTAAGGCCTCTCTCTCCCTTTCCTGCTAAAGCCCATGGTTCTTATAGGAATAGTGAGGGGAGGGCTTTTTTTTTTTTTCCTATCTAGTTATCTTGCTAGTTTTTTGCAAGCTCGGGCCCTATCCTTTCATTTTTCTAGTCTGTGGCACACTGGGTGTAAGAACCTCCCCCCGTGACAATGGGGGAGACTCCCTGACTTTCCCTGGCTATCTATGATATCAAGATCAGTGGGGAGGAGGGCTCTGCAGACCAACCGTTAGAAAGCCTGGAGATGTCTCAACCCTCAGCCTACCTCCCAACACTGGACACTCCGTGGGAACATCTAGGGGAGCTGGTTGGAGTCCCTGGGGCACCCCTGGATCCCTGCATGTCCACATCTTCTGAGCCGACCTAGGCATAGCCCACCCCTCCAAAGTGGCCAGCCTGGCCCACGCTCACCTTGTCGCCAGTTGTCCACACTCCAACCAATTGTCTACGTAACACAAGGACTCAAAAAAGCTTTGAGGAGCTAAGGGCAGCCCCCAGCTGATGGCCAGCAAGGAAAGAGGGATATCAGTCCTTTAGCTATAAGGACATGAATTCCCCCCATAGCCTGAATAATCCTGCTAGGATATTCTTTCCAGAGCCACCTCATGAGACACCAGCTAGGTCACAACTTAATTAGGAACTGGTGAAATCCAGAGCCGAGAAATCAGCTGAGTCAACTCAGACTTCTGACCTATGAAACTGAGATAATAAATTCGTATCATTTTAAGCTGGTAGGTTTGTGGTAATTTATTACAGCAGTAATGGAAAACCAATAGAGTGGCCTATAATATATTATCTTTCATTAACAATAAATTATTTTATTTTTATTTTTGAACTTTTTAGGTTGGGTCATTATTATCTTCAGAAACTAATTATTTGAAGTTTCATGTATGAACTTAAATTTGAAATATACAATGAGTGGGATAAAAAAAAAACACAAATAAATACTGTACTGTATTTCAGCCAGAGTTAGACACATTTAATTCCACCATGGTGTTCATAGAGATTACTGACAAAGAGGTTTACAGTGTCACCCTAATCTGAGCAAAGTTGTTTGTGATTGATCTTTCTGATGTATAATCTTGAACTGGTAACATTGTTGTGCTTAAACATAAATATAACATGAAACCAGTTAATCAGTTGACTTCTAAATTATATGTTAACAGGAAATCTAGTTTATAATGACTTTTTTTTTCTATTCACATTCCCATTTACTGGCACTTAGAAAGGTTCCATCAGAATAAATTGTTATAAAGAAAATAGTCTTCTTGCATCTTCCTTTTCTGGAAACTATGTAAATTTTCCTGTGGAATGATTAAAAAATATATGAATTACTCATTTATATATTGGTTAACTAATCAAAGCACCCCATAAAAAAAAGAAAATTTACCTTTTGCAACAATATATAAATATAATCAGAATTTATAGATCTTGTCAGGAAATAACTTACTCTTATGGGCCCTCTCAGAAATTTAATTTAGGTGTAATTCACTAATGACCCCACTCTTTTTTTTTTTTTAAATCCTCACCCAAGAATATTTTCCCATTGATTTCCTAGAGAGAGTGGAAGAGAGAGGAAAAGACAGAGAGAAACATTGATGTGAGAGAAAAATCTATTGGTTGCCTCCTGCACTCACCCTGACCAAGGCCTAGGCTGGGGAGGATCCTGCAACCGAGGTATGTGCCCTTGATCAGAATCGAATCTGGGACCCTTCTGTCTGCAAGCTGGTGCTATATCCACTGAACAAAACTGGCTAGGGCTCATGATCCCACTCTTTTATTTTTAATATATATTTTTATTGATTTCAGAGAGGAAGAAAAAAAGGAGAGAGAGAGAGAAACATCAATGATGAGAGAGAATCATTGATTGACTGCCTCCTGCGTGCCCCCCAACTGGGAATCAAGCCTGCAACCCAGGAATATGCCCTTGACAGGAATCGAACCTGAGATCCTTCAGTCCAAAGGCTGACGCTCTATTCATGGAGCCAAACTGGCTAGGGCTCATGATTCCATTCTTAAATAGCAACCCTGATGCCACTAGAAAAGTTACAAAAAATAAATTAAAAATAACAAGAGTTTATTTTTTTTTCTGAGAAAGACTTCTGTTCTAACAAATGTATTAAATTGTAATTAGTGCTCTGCAACGATCAGATACTTCTCTCTCCAGAAAATTCTTTATTCTTCTTTAGACAAAGTTAAAATAAGGCAAAATCTTTCTACCAAGACTTACAATTTTGTCATTGAGAATTCTGCCTTGGCTATGAACAAGAGGGAGCGTTTTCAAGGGCTGGAGAAGTAATGGACAAAAGGAGATGCCCAAAGGGTGATGATCCTGTTGAGAAGTTGGACACTAGGGAGACCAACTTAAGGGAGAGAAGTCTGGAAAGGGACCATAATACCTTACGATTAGGAGCAGGATAAGGCAAGTCTCAAAAACAAGAAAAGGAGAGCAAATGATTATATTCTCTCAGTTTCGATGGCTGCCTCACAATGAATGAATGGTCTGTTTCCATGTCAATTATTTCTGTCCAATGATCAATGTTCTCAGTCAACTCCGCCTGCTCCTACTGTCCACACCTTCCGTGTTTGTCTAGACTCTTGCCTCTGCTCCTTGTAGCTGTTTCTCTTGCCTTGAAATTGCAACATGCGTGCCAATTACTGTTGCCCAGCACAGCTGCCGCCTACCTGCCTTGTGGCTCCCAGAGCCACCCAGGTTCTGCTAAAGCTCACTGGAATTTGATGAGGTCAGAGGGTCCACAAACCTTAGGAGTTGTTTGGCTACAGTCACCTTGCCCATGCCCCCATTTCCTTGCTTCTCACAGAAGATAAAAAAATTTAAGTCTCTTTTGCACGTACCCATCAATATTCCGTTTTCTATATCACCCCAACTATTTCACTTCTCACTTTTCTCAAAGTTCTTTTTCATTTTAGAATGTATTTCAGGACTAATAAACTCCATTAAGTCTTAATCTTTGTATCCTTTCTGTCCACTTAAAGGCCTTAACTGAATTCTGGGGTTCTGCGGATGCCACGTTTTCTTCACTACTGTCAGGTGTAGGCTGCTCATTTTCCCTCATCCCATGCACTTAAGGGTAAAGATGTGGAATAGGCGTTGTGTTCTCTCTCCAATTTACTGTAAGACGGTTATACACTCAGCTTCATGTTAAAAATAAGCATGAAAATGTAACTACGTTATAGTCTCATGCCTTTTAAATATGCTATGTTCTTGCATTCTTCATTCTGTCATTCAGTATTTCCTCATTTCACCACTTTACTTACGAAAGCATTTCTTTCTGGTTCCGAGAGTATTTTTCTTTGAACCAAGAACTACTCTTATCCTGAATGACTTCAAGGTCATAGTAGAAGACCATCCATCCAAGACATCTCAGTTCTTTGATGTTGTGATATCTTCTAGCCTTGTTCCTTACATCTTTTCAACAGCATTAGATTATGTTGTCATTAGAAAGCAGCAGCATTTCTTCAGTCATTGAAAATAATGACCGTCGGCCCTATCTCCTTGCTTCCATGATGGCTCTCCTCCAATGTACTCTGCAAACTAGAGTAATCTTTTTTTAAAAAAAAAATAGAATCACACCATTATTCTTGTTTAAGCCCTTTGAAATATGTTGGGTTTTAGGTATAACATATAAAGAAAGATATCACTCCTGTCCTACAAAAAAAAAAAAAAAATGGACAAACTGAAAATTAATGAATTTTCATGGCTCCTTCAGAGAATTGAGGTCACAAGGCAAATTGGCATCCTAATATCAGAAGAGACAGGCACATCCAGAGAAATGCAGACCTGAGTTTGCTTACCTGGAGCAAAAGCTGATGGACTCCATTTAGTGAATTACATTGTGATTGCATTGTAAATATGTTTAATGCTAGATTCAATATTAAGCAAGATTGACCAAAATACAAATAATGGTGTAAATAAAAACATATGCTAATAATTTCTAGAATAGTCACATATTTTTTTTTTTAATTAAGGAAACCAGTATGTGTGTGTGTGTGT
>PVJC01006668.1:0-54116 GCA_004026665.1 Murina feae | reverse complement strand
ACCCCCTGCCACCTCTTACTCGCTCCCCGATGCCCCGCAAAGGGCCTGGGAAGCCCACCAAGCAGGCCACCAACCCCCTGCCACCTCTTACCCGCTCCCCGATGCCCCACAAAGGGCCTGGGAAGCCCAGCAAGCAGGCCGCCGACCCCCTGTCACCTCTTACCCACTTCCCAGTGCCCTCCAACCCTGCCGCCTCTTTCCCACTCATGGGACCTGGATCCTGCGCTGTTCCACCCTGCAGCCGCTCTGTGCATTCGGGAAGTCCCTCAGCCTGGCCTGTGCCCTCTCACAGTCTGGGACCCCTCGGGGGATGTCCACCTGCTGGCGTGCCTGACCAGCCTGGGTGACGGGCTGATCGCCAAGCCCCCCAGGAACGTCCCTCACCCCATTGGGTTGTGGCCAGCCTGGGTGACGGGCTTTAAGGCTGCCCACAGCTCCCATTGACCCAACGTCCCAGCGAGGCTGGCTGGACGCAGGTTCTGGGGTTTGTTTATCTCCTATAATTGGTGCTGTTCCTTTAAGGTGGCTAACGAACCCTCCTCTCTGCCTTACCTCGTGGCTTCTATAATGAAACAATGTTGTTATCTTAGACTCAGGCCGAGGATTCTATGATTGTTAATATGTTTCAAATGTGTGTTTCGCTTAACCAAGGCTAAGCGAGCCGTTGCGCAGGCAGTTTCCCTTTCGCTCCTGCTGCAACGGATGCTGCCCTTTACTCCGTGAGCGGCGGCCGCCATGTTGGCTGGGCTAATTTGCATACTGTCGCTCTGATTGGCTGTTGAGCATCCCGGAGAAACAGTTAATTTTACTATTCCGCTTTTATTAGTTTAGATGTAATATTACTCAGTCATAAAAAAGAACAAATCTAAGAACAATAAAGATGGACCTAGAGGGGAGCTATTATATTAAGTGAAATACTTAATCAGAGAAAGACATATACCATGATTTCACTTGTGTATGGAATCTACGAACAATATGAAAGAACAAACAAAACGGAAACAGACTCGTAGATAGAGGACACAGACTGATGGCTGCCAGAGAGCAGGGGGCTGCAGAATGGACAAAGTGTCAGAGGCACTGAGAAGTACAGATTGGCAATCACAAATCGCCGATGTAAAATACGGCATAAGAAACACAGTCAGTAATAGTCACTAACTGCTTATGGTGCTAGGTGGGTACTGAAAATCAGAAGGAACACTTCGTACAGTGTATTGTTGTCCAACTCTATGGTACACACCTGAAATTAATACAAAATAGTATTTAAATAAACTGTAATTTAAAAGATAACTTTAAAAATAAAGACAAAAGTAAACATTACTCTGTGTTTCTATCGGGCAAGTTGTCACATGGAGCCCACGTGGAGAAAGTCAGAGTCATTGCACTTATTAATATTGTGAAAGGAATACTGTTCAATAAATATTTTCCATTGTTAGTAAAAACAAAACGCTTAGCCTGAGATTTTGTCCTATTTCATTCAACTTCAATTTTTTAATGGCAAAGAAATAATTATTTATCAAAAAGCATCCAATATTAAATGCCAGATTAAATAGTTTCCCTGTCTGTTAATCCCCACAATAACTCATTTATTTAGAAAAAAAGTACTCATTTTATTTCAATGTGACATACAAAATATTTTATAAGTCTCTTTTCATTCTTACTTCTTTGAATTTAGTTTCGCAAAAAAATATTTCCTCTCATTTTTCCTTTCTTAAGGTCCTTTACTAACACCCCATGGTGCATACAAGAGAAGGTCAAACACTTCGGCACAAATTACAGTCCTTCCATCACCTGCTTTCCCCCCTCTACCACTCGCCGACTTGCAATTCATGCTCTAACAGTGATGAACTAGATAAGTGTTCTCTACCAATTCACGATGCTGTTCATTGTCTCATCTTTTTATACTTACCTTTAATGAAACTTTATAACGTTGCTCAGTTTTGGTGTCATCTTCTGAGCATTTTAAACCTCAAAATTTGAATTGATTTTTCTTTTATTTGTTCCTTTATGCTAACATACTTTTAAATTATCTAGGAACAATGTTTAACAACCTATCTCAACCAATTATTAATTGAGAACAAGGGTCATCCTTTTCATCCATTCATTTGCAATGACCATTAATATGCTTTCACATTTAATATGTGACTTTTTTTCAATTGGCTAATTTGCTACACATCTCAATGTTGGGGGTGATCATCCAGAACAGCTATTAGTTCATTAGACTAGTTAGCACTACAGTTCTTAAGCTATCATTATTATTTTTTATAGGAAGAGGAAACGGAGGCTCTGGGATGTTAATTGGGTTGCACAGCAATAACAATTGTTCAACCTCAAAACTCAAGTATTGATTGTCACTTCCTGCCTGTTCATCTTCCAAGTAAAAGCACAGTTTTTCTGTTGCTGAGAATTTTCCTTGCTTGTTGTTGGAATATAAATTATAGCTACTTGAATACAGAGATCAACAAAGATTTTGTGAAGAATGTAAAACCTGAAGTAGAGTTTAATGCAGGACAGGACCCACAGAGATAGGGGATGCTGAAGGAAGAAGGTGATTCCACAGAGTTCATGGCACTGGTGTGGACATGTAAGCTTCATGTTTGTTGTTTGGGGAATTAATTTTACTATCAGGAGAGAGGAAGAGAAGGAAACTATTAAGATAAACACCATAATGTTTATTTTCAAAGAAAAGATATCAGCACTTATAAGAAGTTGGTCAAGAGTATTTCTCTTTTACTTTCAATAGGTTTGACTTTTTAGAATACTTTTAGAATTACAGAATAATTGAAAATATATACTGTGGACATTTTCCACATAAATCACACCCAATTTCCTCATTGCTGACAATTGACATTGCTAGGATGCATTTGTTGTAATCAATGGACCAATATTGGTAAATTAATAGAAGTAAGTTTTATAGTGCATGTCGATTATTCCGTTTTTCTTAGTTTTTACCTAATGTGTTTTTACTGTGCCAGGATCCCATCCAGAACACTTGACATTTAGTTGGCATTTCTCTTCAGGTCCCTCTTGGCTGTGGCAGGTTCTCAGACCTTCCTTATTTTTAATGACCTTGACAGTTTTGCAGAGTACAAGAGAGGAATTGTGTAGGATGCATTGCTGTTAGAAATGTATCAAAATCTGTAGTCTCCTTAACAACTTTCCAGTAAAGATGTTCTCATTTCATTAAAGCTCATTTAGAAGAAATGTGCTATACATCATGAACATTCAGGCATCCTCAAACTACGGCTCGCGGGCCACATGCCGGGTGTTTTTGCCGCCGCTGCCTGTCCTGCTTAAAATAAGATATGTGCAGTGTGCTAGGAATTTGTTCATAGTTTTTTTAAAACTATAGTCTGGCCCTCCAAGGTCTGAGGACAGTGAACTGGCCCCCTGTTTAAAAGTTTGAGGACCCCTGATAGTTGATGATGTAATCCCAGGACTAGGCAAAGCAAGGTGTTCTGGCAGGGAAATAGACAATGGAGTTTTCAAAACCCTCCACACAGCCTACTGATTAGGCCGCACTGAGAGCATTGCTTACCTCAGCCTGCATGACACCATCCCCGTCTTCAGCACTTCAGCAGTGAAGGTGGAAGGGGTGGCTATCAAGGCGGGTCTTGCCTCTGATTGGGTAAAGACCAGATTACAATCACCCAGAACAGGTGATCGCCTTAAGGGAAGGATTTTGAGATGAGGGAGACAGAATCCTAGGACACAAACTACCTCTGATATTTTCCAAGGAAGAGTTGGTGGATCTTTCGTAAAGTTCCTATAATGAACAATTAAGCCCTTTACCTGGACAGGAGTCCTAAAGTCCTGCTAATGAGGCCAGAGAAATATCATTGTAAACATTAGGGTGCAGATAACATTTTGCTTGCTCAGGCTGAGTGTGGAGGTAAACTGTTCCAGTTCTCAAAGTACGTATACTTCTGGAAGTGAGTGAGAAGAAACTATTAGCACACTACAGCATGCATCTTTCAATACCAGATTCACTGTTTAAAATGATGGGGTACTTTTCCTTTAAGTAAATATTTAACCAAAACAGGAGGGTGAGGAACAGAAACTGTGATGTTCAATGCATCTAAGAAATAACCATGGAAAATATTTAATATCCACTATAAAACCATTGCTAATAAGTCAATAAATTTTAATGAAATAAAGTGTAGGAAACAACAAGCTTTTTTCAAGGAAGATCCCAAAACAGCCATCCAGGAGCTCATGGAAGGCACGAAAGAAAAAATGAAAATGTAGAATCAAGTGCATAAATTAAAAACATGACATAATAAAAATATGGGAAATTTAAATAAAGTGTAAAACAGTATTTTGTTATATTCTGTTTAAATTAATTAATATTGAAAATGTGTAAAATGGAATATAATTTTATAGAAATAATAAATTAGGGCCCTGGCTGGCTTGGTTCAGCGGATAGAGTGCCAGCCAGCAGACTGAAGGGTCCCAGGTTTGATTCCAGCTGAGGGTGCATGCCCGGGTTGCGGGCTTAGTCCCCGTTGGGGGATGTGCAGGAGCAGCTAATCAATGATTCTCTCTCATCATTGATGTTTCTATCTCTCTTTCCTTCTCCCTTTCTCTCTGAAATCAATAAAGAAATATATTTTAAAAAATAAATAATAAATTAGGAAACTAATAAAAAGTATTTGTGCAACAGTTAACATAGATGAAAAAGAAAGTTTTCAGTCCGGCCTCACCTAAAACACTATGCTCAGAAGATGACCCAAAGCTGGTAAACTTTTCTCATAGTGTGAAAAAAAGGAATTTTCTAAAATAAATTTTGTAATATATGAATGTCATCAGCTTATGCCTATATCTTCAGAACCATATTCCAAAGAAAAAGCCTTACAGTCCAGCCCTCCTAGAGGAGCTTGGCAAACTGAGAAGCCTGAAGCAAGAAGAGAGTCTGAGCCCGGCTTTCTGAGCGCTCCTTCCACAGAGCACCCCCAGGAAGCGGAAATGGCCTTCACAGGCTGTGGACTCTGAGCCAGCACAAGCCCTTAAGAGAGTGTAAGTTGCCCTAACCGGTTTGGCTCAGTGTATAGAGCGTGGGACTCAAGGGTCCTAGGTTCAATTCCGGTCAAGGGCATGTACTTTTGGTTGCAGGCACATCCCCAGTAGAAAGTGTGCAGGAGGCAGCTGATCGATGTTTCTAACTCTCTACCCCTTTCCCTTCCTCTCTGTAATCAATGAAATATATTTTTTAAAAAGAGAGTGTAAGTTGACAGTCCTTACTATGTATCTGCATCCCAAGCCTGCCGTTGCTCAGGTGGGCAGACCTTTAGTCACGTAAGAATCATTTGAATGTATTGCTTATGAAATACAGAAATCTGCCAGTAAATATCTCCTTTCGAAGCAGTGTGGAAGTCTCTGTGAAGGGGCTTTCAGAGACTTCAGAGTAACTCCACTTCCACTGTCTGGAAGAAAAGTCTTTCAATCAGAAGGAAAAGGGGAATGCTTTGAATCTGGAGCCATGCTCACACCTCCCCCTGCCACTCATGCCTGTGGTGCTAGACACCTTCACTTCTGTGTCAAGTACTTGATGGATGAGAGTTGAGTCTGTGTGAGATGCTTGAGTCCTGAAGTGCTTTTAAGGAAATGCAGCACTGTTTCATGACTTCCACACACCAGGCTGATTCCAACCTTGAATGTGTTTGCAATGATGTAGCCCATTTGACCAAGTTTAAAAGAAATGGTCAGAGTTAGCATAAATCCCCGACAAGCAGAATATACAGGAAACCACTCAGAGGAGGAGTTGTCTCCTTAGAGAAAGTTATCAAATTCCATGTGCTTTGTTTTTATCCATCAGATCCTTCCGCCTTGTCCCGGGGTAGAATGTGGGAGTGGCGCATGCTGTAAGGAGAAAAGAGACACCTGTGTAAATTTTGACATTAAAAAATGACCAAGGATTTTTCCACTCATGAGATAAGTTGATTTGAAGATAACTCAAAATTCTTAAGCTAAATGACATTTTTATTTTTCTCCAACCCTTACAATACATATGATTACCAAAATGCAGAACTGTTTTTTTAGGAATTGACCTGCTCCATTTATTTTTTTCAGACAGTCTCTGATTTTTAAATTAATTTTGGTGTTTCTGTTGTTGATTAAAAAGTATTATGAAATAAAATAAATATGTTAGACAACTAGCACAATGTGTTGGAAATATTGGTAATTATGTTCTTCAGGGCTCCTTTTAGGAATGGGGTGGCATAGAAGTGGGTAGGTCAGCTGGAAGAGGCAATAGGGATGGGAGTGAGGAGTTTAGGATTAAAATGCATCTGCTAATAGTCATTATGCTTCTAATATATTCCTTCTTAAAGATTTAGATATTTTGACATAATAAAAGCAAAATAAAAAATTAGAATTAGAATTATAAAATATTTTATTATGTAACTTGCTACATTCATCTATAAATAATGCTTAAGGCATTTCGATATATATTTTTTTCTCTTTATGACTTGAGCTTCTTACAATAGTACTTACTCTAAAGTTTGTTAAACCACATTCTTTCTTTAAAATATTTAACAAAGAAATTTACCTCAACCTAAATGGAATTGTGAAAAAGTAAATGAATGCCATCCTAATTCAAACATTAAACTGTATTTGCTATGCTTTTGGGTTTAATCTTAAAGGTCAAAAAACTTAAGTGAGAGGATCCCAGCAGGTGGCAATGAAGAAGAGTGTGTGAGTGAGCAAAGGAGTGAGAGGGGGGCATGTGGACATGTGCGGGGTGTGTGTGGTGAGGGTCAGTTAAACCTCACAGGTGTCTCAGGGATGGGTGTATCAGGCTCTCCTGGACAGGGAGCCCTTGCTAATGTCACAGGCACCCTCAGGCAGGGCTCAGCTCTGATGCGGATACCACACCATCTTGAGAGTGGGAGCAGTAGAGGACAGGAGTGCAGCCACACCAACACCCAGACTGGCCTTGGACACTACCCTGAACTCAAGTAGTGAGCTTCTCACCAGTCATAACTCGCCACAGACTCCCAGATGTCTGCAGTGAGTGAACAGCACAGAGGCCTCCCTGTCCTCTCTGCCAGGCTCCAGGACCCTGCACACCAAGATCCTGTGCTTCAGGACCCTGCATTGTGAGTGCACGACAGAGGGACCCCACACTTCTTCTGGCCCCACTGGGGCTATGCTCCTAGTGCATGCCAGAGGCACCCAGGACTGGGCCCCACCCAGGCCACAGGACTATACTTTGAGTGCACACTGAAAGGACTTAGGAAGCCACACTGCCATGGGCAATGAGACCATGAAGTGAATTTTATGCCAGAGGGCTCCAGGACCTCACAGGGAGTCGCTGTGCCCCTGCAGAACCTGAGCATATGCAGCAGACAACTAGGGGACTAGATCCATGGGGAAATAAGTACATTTCAGAACAGAAACAATAAAAGCACAAGACTCGAAACAAACCAAGCCTCTGGGCTAAGGAGTCCATACCATTGGACCACTAGTGTCTTCAACCTCTTAGACCTCAGTCAGGTTGCTCAGGGCCAGAGACAGCCACTCACTTTACATAGAAACAGCAAAAAAATGGGGAGACAAAAAAAATCTCCAAAGGAAAGAAAAGGAGGAGACACTATAAAGGAACTAAATGAAATGGAGGCAAGTGATTTATTAGAAAAATATTTCAGAGTAGTGGTTAAAAGGATGCTCAAACATCTGGATAAGAAATTCACCATGTATAAGAGTCAAGAGAAAATGAAGAATGACATAGGTGAAATAAAGAACACAATGAAAATTAGAAAACAGATAAACAAACAACGACAACCAATCTGAACAGCAAAAAGAAAAAAAATTACAAAGCAAGAGGAGAGTTTAAAGCAGCTTTAGGAAAAAAAAAATAATTGAAGTAACATCCCCAAAATAGGGGTGCCAGAAGAAGAAGAAGCTGAGCAAGGAATAGAAAACCTGTTTAAATAAATAATGAAAGAAAACTTCCCTGACTTGGGGAATAAAAAAGTCACACAAGAATAGTGTACCAAATAAGATAAAGCCAAAAAGACCCACACCAAGACACATCATAATTAAAATTATGAACGTCAATGACAAAGAAAGAATCTTAAGGGCTGCAGTAGAGAGACAAAAAGTTATTTACAAGAAATCTCCCATTAGACTATCAAACAATTTCTAAACAGAAGCACATCAGGCCAGAAAAGAATAGAATGAAGTATACATAGAAATGAAAAGCAAGATACTGAACCTCAAAATATTCTATTCAGCAAGGCTTTTATTCAAAATTGAAGATGAAATCAGAAGCTTTGCAAACAAAAACAGGCTAAGGGAGTTTATTATCACCAAACCAGCAATGCAAGAAATCCTAATAGGACTGGTTTAAGAAGAAAGCACAGAAAAGGAGGGAGAAACACAGACAGAAAGAATAAAAATGGCAACAGAGAAGTATCCTATCTAATAAAAGAGTAATATGCAAATTAGGCATTACTCCATCACAAAGATGGCTTCCCCTATTGCCCTAAAATGGCAGAGCCCATAACCACACCCAATCTAATATAAGAATATTAAGCAAATTAAGCATCACTTCATCACAAAGGTGGCTGCTCCCATAGCCACAAGATGGTGGCACCCAGTCTGGCTCAGCCTCACAACTGAAGTGGTCAGGCCTGTTAGCCAAGCAGGTTTGGAGGGAGAGGTGGGGGGTCTGAGGGGTGGAACAGGCAATCTGTGGGTACTGGGGGTACCCTGCCCAGGCTAGAGGACTTCTCCAGAGGCCTCAGAAATAGGCAAGGGTGGAGCTGATGATCAGAGGGGTATGAGGGTGCCATACCCAGGCAAAAGGGCTTGGCCAGAGGCCTCAGGCCTGGACAGGGGAAAGGCTGGAGATCGCAGGGCACTGGGCTTCACAGAGTTGGAGCCTTTGCAGGGGTGGAGCCTGCGATCACAGGGGTATGCACACCAGTGGAGCCAGCAAAGCAGGGATCTTGGGGTCCCCTGCTCAGGCCTGCATCTTCAGCCAAAGGTTACAGGCCTGGGCAGGGGTGGAGCTGGGATTGGAGGGACAGGAGTGGAACTAGTAATCAGAGTGAACTACAGAGGAAACACCTTTTCTTAACACTCATTGGCTAAGCTCCTGTATGCCACTGGTAATATTGTTAGTAACTTGGGTAATAAGAATCCAAAAAGGCAATCTAGGGTTTTTCCACCACACTCCTGGAGAAAAAAAATGAAGGTCCACTGCTGGAGGGCTAAGAAATGTCATATCCTCCCCTAGCCGGTTTGGCTCAGTGCATAATGTCTCAGCTTGCTGACTGCAGAGTGTGGGTTCAATTCTGACCAAGGGCATGTACCTAAGTTGCAGGATCCTCCCTGGACAGGGCCCAGGTCAGGGCATATGCAGGAGGCAACCAATCAAAGTGTTCCTCTCACTTTGATGTCTCTCTCTGTTTTTCCCTTCTCTTCCACATTCTCTAAAAATCAATGGAAACATATCCTCAGGTGAGGATAAAAAAGAAAGAAAGAAATGTCATATCCTATGAAAGACACATCTTGAAAATGTTTAAAGAAAGTTGTAATTTTTTCATGGTGAAGGGACTGGAGTCTGTGTTGATTAAAACACCTTGGTGGCTGTGGTGACTGGCAGTGGCTGCAGCAACGGGGTGATGGGGCTGGTGGCTTCCCCTGATTAGTCTGGTTGCCTCCCACAAAGGGAGAATACCAGACTGTGGCTTAGGTCCGCTCCCCAAGGGGAGCAGGGAGTGGTCCTAAGCCATCAGTAGGCCACCGCCTGAGGGCTCCCAGTATATGAGAGGGGGCAAGCTGGGCTGAGGAACACCCCCCCCCAAGTGCATGAAATTCATGCACCAGGTCCCTAGTCTATTAATAATAACTTTAAACACAAATGGATTTAGTACTCTAATCCAGCAGTTCTCAACCTGTGAGTCCCACCCCCTTTGTGGGTCAAATGACCCTTTCACAGGGGTCACGTAAATACATCCTGCATATCAGATATTTACATTCTGACTCATAACAGTAGCAAAATTACAGTTATGAAGTAGCAACCAAAATAATTTTATGGTTGGGGATCACCACAACATGAGGAAGTATATTAAATGGTGTTATGGAGGTTGAGAACCACTATTCTAATCAAAAGACATCAGGTGACTGAATGTATAAGAAAACAAGGCCCATCTATATGCTGTTTACAAGAGATCCACCTCAGAACAAGGGATTCACACAGAATAAAAGTTAAGGGATAGAAAAAAATTCAGGCAAATGGAAATGAAAAAAAGCCTGGGTAGCTATACCTATATCTTACAAAATAGACCTCAAAGTGAATGCCATAGTAAGAGAAAGGAAGACCACTTCATAATGATAAAGGTGTTTATACAATAGGAGGATATAACTCTGGTAAACATATATACACTCAAAGCAGGAGCACCCACATACATAAAAAAATCTTCTCAAAAATAACAAGGGAGAGACAAACAGCATTACAGTGATAGTAGTGGACTTCAACACTCCATTGACATCACTTTATAAATGTACTAGACAAAAAAATCAACAAGGAAACAGAAGTCTTAAATAGTTCACTAGATGACATCGAACCAATTGACATCTTCAAAACATTCACCCCAAAGCTATGGAGCATACATTCTTGTCAAGTTCATGTAGAACATTTTTAAAGATAGACCTCATATTTTGATACATGCTAAGTCTCTACAAATTCAAGAAGATTGAAATCATATCAAGCATCTTCTCAGATCACAATGTCAAAAGTAGAAGTTAAGTACAATGAAAACAGTCAAACACATGAAGGCTAAATAGCATGCTACTTAATAATGAATGGGTTGCCAAACAGAACACAGAATTAAAAAAAAAATCCTGTAAACAAATGACAATAACACAACAATCCAAAATATATGGGACACAGTGAAAGCAGTCCTGAGAGGGAAGTTCATAACACTACAGGCCTAGCTCCAAAAAACAAGAACAAAAACAAACAAACAAAAAAACTGGTAATATTTTATCTAAACCTACAACTTAAATAATTAGAAAGACAGCATCAAGAGAACCCCAGAGTAAGTAGGAGGCAGAAGATAATAAAGTTCAGAGCAGAAATAAATTACATAAAGACCAAGGAAAACAATAAAATATTAATAAAACCAAGAGCTGGTTCTTTGAAAGGATAAACAAGAGTGATAAATCTCTAGTGACCAAGAAAAACAAAACTAGTAGATTTAATAAATTCTTTCTATTAATCCAGCATTACCTAATCCCAAAACCAGATAAAGACACTACAAATAAAGAGAATTACAGGCCAATATCCCTGATGAACATAGATGCCAAAATCCTCAACAAAATTCTAGCAAGTTGAATCCAGCAGTACATCTAAGAGATTATATACCATGATCAAGTGAGATTTATTTCAGGGATGCAAGGCTTGTACAATATCTACAAATCAATAAATGTGGCACATCACATAAACAAATGGAAAGACAAAAATTACATGATCATATCAGTTGATGCAGAATAAGCATTTGACAAAATCTGACACAATTTCTTGATGAAAACTCTCAGCAAAGCTGGAATAGAGGGCTCATATCTGAACCTAATAAAGACCTTATATGACAAACCTACAGCCAACAGCAATGTCAATGAGCAAAAACTAAAACCACTCCCAAAGAATAGGAACAAGACAGGGATGCCCCGTTTCACCACTCCTGTCCAACATAGTACTGGAAATACTAGTCATAGTGATCAGACAAAAAGAATTTTAAAAAAGGCATCCACATTAGAAAGGAGGAAGTAAAATTCTCATTATTCACACATAACATGATATTGTACATAGAAAACCCTAAAGACTACATCAAAAAATTATTAGATTTAATAAATGAATTTGGCAACATAACAGGATACAAAATTAATGCCCAGAAATAATGAACTCACAGAAAGAGTAAATAAAAAAAAAAATCAATACCATTTACCATTGCAACAGCAACAACAACAAAAATAAGATACCTAGTAATAAACTTAACTAAGCAGGTAAAAGACTTAGAAAACTACAGGATGTTGAAAAAAGAGATAGAGGAAGATAAAAACAAGAGGAAGAATGTACCATGTTCATGGACTGGTAGAATCAACGAGATAAAAATGTCCACATCACCCAAAGCAATCTATAGATTCAATGCAATCCCTGTTAAAATACCAATGGCATATTTCACAGACCTAGAATGAACTCTCCAAAAACTTATAGGGAATAAAAAACGCCCCAAATAGCAGTAGAAATCCTGAGAAAGAAGAAAAAATTTGGAGGGAACACAATTCCAGATACAAAGCTATATTACAAAAACACTATTCATAAAACAGCCTGGTACTAGCACAAAATCAAACATTTAGATGAATGGAACAAAAAGGAGAACCCATGGGGAACTGTGACCACCCATTGGTAAGGCTCAGGGGTGTCTGGAGAAAATGAGACTTAGCTGACTCTGCTGACCTGCTGCTGCAGCGGAGGTCCTCTGGTGCCAACCACGTTCAATAAAAGCCCCAGGTTTCACTGAGGAGACAACTCTCCATAAGAAAAGTGTCTGATTGAGAAACTGTGGAGCTAAATCAAATGTGCTAAGGCCAAAAATGGGTGGTGGAGCTTCAGGAAACATTAACAAACTATAGGATCATTAAAAAGTAAAATCACTTATGTTAGAGAAATAATACAAACTACCTTTACACTGTTTCTATAGGAAGTATTGAAAACATATACTTATGTGAAGAGATGCTTAAATAAGTAGCCAGGAATTTCTTCTCCCAGGAAAATGCATAGACATAATTTCTCTATATTTCATGTTAAGAGCAATTAAAACCCTAGGATATTATATTAAATCAAAAAAACAAAACGTAAACAGCAAATAACAACATAAGACTCCTAAAAATGCAGAATGTATGACCTACCATGCAGGAAAACAGGAAATGACACAGTGGTGAGATTCTTGGGTTTTCTTTTTGCTCCATGTATCCCAGATTTTGAGCTAAAGAATCTGATAACCCAAAATTGTTAGTGGGTGCAGACAATAAAATTCCTCCAAAATCCTGCAGTCTCTAGGGAAGACCAGGAGAGTTGCAGTCTTGCAAGACATACAGATATTTAGACAGCAACTCTACCTCAAGAAAACATCATAGAGCACACCTAAGTTCTGCCCCTATCCAGGTCAGGAATGTTGAGTGGAGAGCTTACATTTCCACCCTGGCCAGGTTAATAAGGTGACCAAACTGACCAAATAAAGTGGCAAAGTAGGAAGCTAGGATTTTAACTCCCACCAGCAAGTAACAAGCAGCCTCCCCTACTCCTTGGTGTCAGTGGGGATTATGTGGAGACCATTAATGAGACAATTCTACGCCACCCATCCAGAGAGGTGGCAGTGAATACCTGATGAGGAGTGGAGCTCCCATCCTTGCCCAGCAATGGCAAAGAGCTCCCTACCTCTGTGCCAATGAGGCTGAGTATGGAATCTGTCCTTCTCCCCCTACCTGTCAATAAGAAGGCTCATCCAGAATCCAAGACCTAGTGAAAATATTCCACAAGGGCAGAGGTAGGAACCAGGTGAGTAAAAACTAAGCAAATAAGAAAGTTATCTCTCTCAGCACTATTAAAAATGGTTAAGACACTCTCTAACAAGAAAGTAAATGATAAACATGAAACTTTGGAACATCAGAGAAGAAAAAAGGAACACAGTAAGGAAAAATATATAACTAAATAGCTTCAATTTTCCTACTCTTGATTTTTTCCAGGATACTGCAGGAGTATAACAACTTCTGATGTGGTTCTAAATTACTATAGGGGACATATTTAACACAATTAACACTATAAATGAGGAAGAGGAGCAAATGATTGGATAAGAAGAAAGAATTCTGTAGTTCTTTCAAACTTTTAAATGTGGACAGAAGTAGATTGTGGTGAATCATGTATGTATTATACTAGAGGCCCGGTGCACGAAATTCATGCACGGAGTGGGGGTGGGGGTGGGGGTGGTAGTGGTGTCCCTAAGCCCTACCTGCACCCTTTTCAATCTGGGATCTCTTTCACAATCCAGGACTGCTGGCTCCCAACCTCTCACCTACCAATTGCCCCTAACCATTCCCCTGCTAGCCTGATCAATGTCTAACTGCTCCTGTGCCAGCCTGATTGCCCCTAACTACCCTCCCCCTGCCAAGATGGACTCCCCAACTGTCCTCCCCTGCAGACCTGCGTCCCCCACAACTGCCCTCCCCTGCAGGCCTGGGTCCTCCCCCCCAAGCTGCCCTCCCCAGCCATGTCCCCTCCCAATTGTCCTCCCCTGCAGGCCTGAGTCCCTCCAAACTGCCCTCTCCTTCAGGCCTGGGTCCCTCCAACTGTCCTCCCCTGCAGGCCTGGGTCTCCCCCAACTGTCCTCCCCTGCAGGCCTGGGTTCCTCCCAATTGCCCTCCCTTGCTGACCATCTTGTGGTGGCCATCTTTGACCATGTGAGGGAAGCCATCTTGTGATGGTCAATTTACATATTACTCTTTTATTAGGTAGGATGTGCTAAATGTACAGCTAAATATTCTGTCCAAAAAAATTACTCAAGAACTTATATTTATAAATTAAATGGAATTCTAAAACTATTTTGGTCACCCCGGGAAAGAAGATAGGAAACAGAAAATCAACAACAGACAGAACAAACAGGAAGCAACAAATAAAATGGCAAATTTACACCCTGACATAATAATAATTGCATTAAATACAAATAATCTAAATATACAAAGTATAATATGAAGATTAGAAAAATGAATTACAAAACATTAACCACAATAAAGGTTGCTGAAGAGAAACTCATCTAATCTAATAAAAGATTATTATGCAAATTAGGCCTCACTCTGCCACACCTAAGCCATGCCCACCAGCCAGGCTATGCCCACCAGCCAGGCTATGCCCACCAGCCAATCAGAGTGACTATATGAAAATTAACCCATCCAAGAAGGTGGTAGGCAGCCACGGAGCTAGAACAACAGCAGGCTTGCTAGCCCCATCTATGGAGGAAGCTAAACTTACCACCTGCCTAGGCTGATTGTGACCTCTGCTCAAGGCAACAAAGTTTCAATTATAGAAGATAAATAAATCCCAGTTACCTGCTTCCAGCCAGCCTCTCTGGGGGTTGTGCCCAGCCTGCAAACAGCCATCAACCCCTCACCCAGATTGGCCAGGCACCCCAGCAAACCCTCCACCCTGAAGGGACTGTGGCCAGCCTTCAAACATCTATAAGCCCCTCACTCAGGCTGGCCAGGCACCCCAGCAGCACCTCCCACCCTGAAGGGCTGTAGGCAGCCTGCAAACAGCCATCAGCCCCTCACCCAGGCTGACCAGGCACCCCAGGGAAGACCCCCATCCTGAAGGGACTGTGACCAGTCTTCAAACAGCCATCAGCCACTCACCCAGTCTGGCTAGGCACCCCAGAAGGACCCCTTCCCTGAAGGGATGTGGCTACCCTGAAAATGGCCCTAGCCCCTCACCCATGCTGTCCAGGCACCCCAGCGGGAACCCCACACTGATCCAGGACACACTTCAGGGCACACCAGCTAGCCCCTACCCATGCACCAGACCTCTAACCTATATAATAAAAGGGTAATATGCAAATTGACCCTAACAACAGAACAACTGGGAATGATTGGTCACTATGACACACACTGACCACCAAAATGCAGATGCTCAATGCTGGAGCTTCCCCTGGTGGTCATTGCACTGCCACAGGGGGAGCTCTGCTCAGCCACAGCCAGGCTGACACCTGCCAGTACAGTGGTGGTGGTGGGAGCCTCTCCTGCTTCCTCAGCAGCGCTAAGGATGTCCAACTGCAGCTTATGCCTGCTCCCCACTGGCAAGTGGACATCCCCCAAGGGCTCCCAGGCTGCCAGAGAGATGTCTGACTGCCAGCTTAAGCCCTATCCCCTGGGGAGTGGGCATAAGCCAGCAGGTGAACATCCCCCGAGAGGTCCCAGACTGCAAGAGGGCACAGGCCGGGCGAGTGACCCTCCCAAGTGCACAAATTTTTGTGCACCAGGACTCTAATTTATTTTATAAGAGCTACAGTTATTTATTTAAAATACTGTATTGTTTTATTTTATAATATTTATTTTGTTATATAAAATTATAATACTTTATTATAATACTAGAGGCCTGGTGCAAAAATTTGTGCACAAGAGGGTGGGTGTCCCTCAGCCTGGCCTGCACCCTCTTCAATATAGGACTGCTGGCTCCTGACAGCTCACCTGCCTGCCTGATCACCCCTAACTGCCTCTGCCTTAGCTCCCACCATCATGGCTTTGTTCAGAAGGAGGACCAGATAACCACAGGATGTCTGGTTGACCCGGTTAATTAACATATTACCTTTTTATTAGTACAGATATCACTAATATCATATTATTTTATAATTGTTGGGTCCATAAACTCACAAGGAAATGCTTGGTATCAGTGGCGTTTGGGTGAAAGTTTGATGTTCATCTTATACCATCAATTTCTTTTTCAAACCATATGACTTCAGGTGAATTCTTTAATCTTTCTAGTCCTCCCTTAAAAATTACAAGCAGGATTTTAAGATTTAAATTCTATCTCCCATGACCTTGGAAAAGTTATATAACCTATCTGGGCTTCAGTTTCTTACTCCATAAAAAGGGAGCAAATCATGGTACCTCTGTTACAGAGCTTCTATCCTGGTTAAAGAACCCTTATGCGTAAAATACTTAGAACTCCACCTTCTGTAGTTGATGCTATATAACCTGTTTTCTTTTAGTATCAAAGCTAATTTGAATTCCATGATCTACAAATTATTCCTTGACTTAGAATACAGATATGAATATGAGAGCCTCTCACTTTTAGGTGCCTGAAATATCTGCCAAAGGTTGAGCTGCATACTGTGCCAGGAGTCCCAGCATCACAGCAGGAGTGGGTTCTTGGTTAAGGCACTTGAAAAGTTTCATTCCTCATTCTTTAAATACTTCTGGTGTGCCCTCCACAAACTTCCATAGACCTTGGATCTAGACAAATAAACATATAACGTGGAAGATGATTAATTATACAACCGTGTGGAACAGGGCCTAGATGCACTGGTGGCCTCCAAGCTCAATACCAGGTGAGCCACCCCAGTGAGCACCATGCAGAAAGTCTTCCAGACCAAATTAAAATGTTCACATCACACAGCTCATTTAAATCACACCGTTTATCAATTCAAAGCACAGAATGAGAAGCAAGGAGAAAGAGACAGCAAAAGTCAGGAAACTTAAAATAGAGTGCAAGTGAAGTGGGAGGTCTTACTATCTGAATCCTGGGCATGCACTGTGCATATATTCTCAAATTTATCTGCCACACTGGCCTTAATGCTTATAGTACAGATACACGGAGAGTTTAAGTTCAAGCAATCGGACCCCCAGATAGAAAGTGCCCTGAGCCAATAACACACCTGCTTCACTGGAGACATGCAGGGCAATTAGCTCAGCACAGTGGTAGCTTGACAATTAGCTCTATGAATAACCATGGAATTTATTTTTATTTTCTGAGCAGAGGAAATATGGTGCCAGAATGGGTATCACTGATATGGGGCTGACTTGAAACCTCATTAAAATTAATTACCTATGTTTCTGGAGTATATTCTGAATATTTAGTGTATCTTACATATCTATATGTCATGGATGTTTACTTCATAAATATCTCGGTCCTCCCATCCCTTCTTTGTTTGACATACATTCTACTTCATCACTGCCTCTTACTCTAATACCTTATATGAATTCTGCCTATATTGAATGAGAGTTTTGCTTACTAGCTACTTATCTATTTAAAGTATTTCAAAGGTTATGCTTGTTTTTTAAAAACTACCAATTTATTTATTAAAACAAAAGTATAGTCCTGTCTGGTGTGGCTCAGTTAATTGAGTATCATAATATGCACCATAAAGGTCTCCAGTTGGATTCCCAGTCAGGGCACATGCCCAGGTTGTGAGTTCAGTCTCCGACTGGGGTACATACTGGAGACAACCTATCAATGTTTCTCTCTCTTTCTCTCACCTCTTCCTATTGCTCTAAAATCAATAAAAACATATTTTTTAAAAGCACAATATACATATGAATAAAAATAAAGCAGGTTGAGTGACAGTTTGGCCCCCAGTCAGCTAGAAAAATTCCCTACACGCACAGGCCCCACCTGTACAGTGCAGAGCTCTGCTCTCCCTTTTCTAGTGTCTCTCGGGAGGTTTCCAGGGGAAGCGTGTCTCAACATCCCTGCACCAACACTGGTGTTTCTGCCCTCCTGCTCCTCAGGCTGCTGACCTCTAGCACCCCTGGCCCAGGCTCCTCTCTCCAGCTGGTGTTCAGAGCCTACTTGCTGCTGAGCCACTGGTTCCTTCTCAGTTCCTTGTGCCCAGAGACCCGTGGCACAGCTCTTCTCCCTGCTGTTTATAGTACTTATTTGCCAACCTTGTCTCCTGGCATCTCAATTTTTTCTGGTGGCAGAAAAATAGATTTATCTTCACATTTCTTATCTATATTTTAACAATGTCATAGTAGGATCTTGTAAATTCCTATCTGTACTTATACCTGTATCATCAATATCTATATCCACATTTATACCTATCATTTTTCTTAATGAAAAAATGTAATAATTAATAAATAATACAAAAATAAACTGTTTTGTGTACTCACAACTGTAAACCTATTTTGACTTACCTTGTATATCTATCTATTCAGTTTTGATACAATCTCTCCCTTGGAATGTAGGTCACAGGTTGTATATTTCCTTACATTGTTTTCTTCCAGGATTTATTTTAGACTTTAACTTTCCTATTGGTGACTTCCATAACCATTTCCACATTCACAGTTTCAATGAGTAACTCCAAATATATCACACACAGGTATCTGAATCCTAATTGTGATAAGACTTAAACATCAATCCCATAGAGGTTGACGGCCCCATATACATCGAAAGTTGCAATCAGATGCCATTGGAATGGGATCTCATTTCACACCATTGGGGTGCAACCAAAAAAGTCTTTTATATCGGGCAAAGTTGAATGGGCATCGTAAACCAGGTGTGACAAAACTTTTAGGTAAAAGGCCAAATATTTTAGGTCAAATAGTTTCTTGTCCAACTAAGCAAGTCTTCCATTTTTAGGCCTCCGTGTGTGTGCCTTGCGATGGATTCCCAGGCGGCAGAGGCCTAAGCGATGGGTCCATTCCAAGGCCTCAGCCGAGGGTTGTGGAGCAACCTTGGAAGGAATGGGGGAGGGAGCAAAGCAGGTCAGAGGGAGGAAGTGAAGAAAAAAATTAAGGTGAGAAGTAAGGAAAAGGGGAGGGTGGGCAGGGGTAAAGATAAAGGAAAGAAGGAATGTGGGAAGGGAAGGAGGGTAGTAGAAAAATGGGAATAATGATGATGGAACAGAAGTAGGAAATAAGGAAGAAAGAAAAGTTTATAAATGATGACTCAGTAGGAAAAGTGTTACATAAAGGAGAAAAATTGTGTGAGAGGGAGAAGCCAATAAGGAAGTCAAATACAATTGTGTGTGAAAGGGATAAGATTAAAAAAGAAAGTTAATAGGGGTGACCAGGCTGGCAGGGGAGGGCAGTTAGGGGGATTAGGCAGACAGGCAGGCAGAGTGGTTAGGGCAGGCAGGCAGGTTAGCGGTGAAGAACCAGAGGTCCTGGATTGTGAGAGTTCCCAAGAACTCCATATTGGAGAGGGTGCAGGTTGGGCTGAGGGACCGCCCGCCCCCTTCTGCCCCCAGTGCACAAATTTTGTGCACCGGGCCCTAGTGTGTGTGTGTGTGTGTGTGTGTGTGTGTGTGTGTGTGTGTGTGAAAAACCCCACCACGTTCAGCACTCAGCCTTGGGAGGTGACTTTGCTGAGCCAGCAGCAGTGCAAATAAACAGTCCTTTTCTGAACTTTCAAGTGCATATGGCTTGTTGTTTCCCGGCGACCTAATTTTTTAAAATTTTGTTTTATTGCTTAAAGTATTACAGAGTGTTAAATAAGTCTCCATTTTTCCCCTTGACCTTCCTCCCTTCTCCCCTACCCCCCCAGTGTCTTGTGTCTATTGATTATGCTTATATGCATGCATACAAGTCCTTCAGTTAATCTCTTAACTCCCCCCCAACCCTCCCCAGCCTTCCAGCTGTAGTTTGACAGTCTGTTCAATGCTGTTCTGCCTCTGTATCTGTTTATGGTCATCAATTTATAACAGTCTTTATTATCCATAAATAAGTGAAGTCATGTGGTATTTTTCTTTCATTGACTGGCTTATTTCACTTAGCATAATGTTCTCCAGTTCCATCCATGCTGTTGCAAATGGTAAGAATCCCTTCTTTTTTACAGCAGCATAGTATTCCATTGTGTAGATGTACCACAGTTTTCTAATCCATTCATCTGCTGATGGGCACTTAGGCTGTTTCCAAATCTTAGCTATGGTAAATTGTGCTGCTATGAACATAGGGGTACACATATCCTTTCTGATTGGTGTTTCTGATTTCTTGGGATGCGGAGAAAAAGGAACTCTTCTGCACTGCTGTTGGAAATGCAGACTGGTGCAGCCACTATGGAGGACAGTATGGAGTTTCCGCTGACCTAATTTTTGCTATTGCGTTTTTGGTTCCCTAACCGAGAAGCCGACAGCTGCACTGGCCCCTTGAGCCACCATGTCAGGCCCAGCAGAGGGGGTTGTTAGTTTCAGCCCCTGAGACAGAAAAGACTGGTGACTTCACTGGACCCCAACCCTCACCGGGACTGACTCTAGCTGGCTGCTGCTGAAATAGAATGTACTCTGGGGAGGATAGAAAAGCCTGTTAGGACATCAGACTGGTAAGTGTCCCTGGGGACCCAGGACTGAGTTCAGTCCCACCTCTGACATAAAAGGAAAGCTTGATCCCCTCCTGAGCAGTATAATTTCTGCACAAGACAGGGGACTCCTGGGTGGAAGTCTCAAACTCTGTCTGAATCTCCTGTGTGAGTGAATGATTGCACTCCACCATGTCAGCTAAGGAGCCTGAGTGAGTACCAGCCTGTGGTTCTGTGGTGACCTCATATGGGGGACACTGTCCCCCCCCAGCAAACTTGATCTGGTCAGTGGTTTATACTGATTTGCCAATGCTAACAAATTAGGCAGAAATTATGTCAAGAGGAGGAGGGAGTCTTAAGTAAAGTGAGAGAACCTAAATGGGCTGTGTTATGGGCCTTCCAAAAACCAATGGAATCAGTTATTATTATCTTAGTGAGATGGAGGTAGGGGGTCCCTGGAGGATTCTGATAGAGATTAGATGTTTCAATGTCATCACTCTACTCCTTTCATCTTTCTTTCTCTCTTTTGTCTTCTCTATCAAATATATAGATACATATGTATTTCTCCTTCCTGTTAAAAATATAATCAATTCTATTGAGTGATAGGCATTGTACTAATTGTGCTTGAGATAACAGACAGCATATTATCGAAATTCAGACTAAAATTTCATAAGAAGAAAAATGTAAAAAAGTCCGCACAGAGTGTGGGGGCAGTGAGACCACGAAGAAGTCAATGGCTGCCTCAGGATGGCTGTCAGCAATTGGTTTTTAGGCATTTTGATTAAATTAGCTGACTGTGGAATAACAAATTGAAATAATGAATCCTAAGAAAGCATGGTCTAAGCTAAAGGTTATTTCACAGCAAGAGGGAAAGCTGAAAAAAGCATAATAAAATTGGTTAAGCAACAGTAGTTCCATGAAGTCCACAGGTGACAGGCATTTGCAGAAAACATTAGAGAGGGGTGAGAGGCATATTATGAAGGGCCTTATACACTGCATGGAATGGATTCTCTTTCAAATGGAATGTCAAGTACTTTTAAATTGATTAATATGCTTTTGACTACAATATCTATGTAGTGTTGCAACAAGCTTAATTGCATTGCACTTATAAAATGAATTTTATAATTTATTTGATTAATAGTATATTCTGGGGAAAATGCTGTATATCTCCCCATTTAAACACAGTTTGGACCTTAAGCAACATGGAAAATTTAAAGATAAATGTCTGTAAAGTTGAAAGACACTGTTCTATGTATAGAACCATAGGTTGGATGAACAATAATTCTATTAGAACTTAACACTGATATGGAAGTGTATCATGGTATCAGTTTCCCATTGTAGCCCCTGCATTTTACTAAGGTTTTATGTTAAGTCTAGTTTATTTGATACCTAAGAATTCAGCAGTGACCCTTTGTAAAAGTTATAATTTACTGTCAGACATAAAACTGCTGAGGATGCTTCATATGACCAATGATGTAGCCAGCAATGAAGTAGTTTTTAAGATAAGTTTGAGTATGATCATGTTCTCTAAGCTAATATATTCATTGTAATTTGAAATTTTTCCAAGTTATCTGGGAAGTATTTATTCATATCTTCCAAGCCAGTTGGGAAATGTTTTAAGCTTTCATGCTTATAATTAGTACTCTAAGAGAGTTAGGTAAATCTTTTTATTGTACAGAATTTACATGATTGAGGTGATTAGATAGTATACTTGAAAATGTTTTAAAGTTTGAAATAGTTTTACCTCTCATTTAAAAGCCACTAACTTTGAGCCCCTCAGAATAAAAGTGGAAATAAAATGCCCCTTGACAATCAAAAAATATTAATATTAAAATTAATAATGTGTCTCTTAGTTAAATAAGTCTGAGAAATATTAAATGCTAGTAATTTTGATTAGATTTCTCAATAAATTTAATAGAACATACTTTGAGTTAAAAGTCACCATGAGTGATCAGAAAACCACCTGAGGGCTCCTGGACTACAAAAGGGTGCAGACGGGCTGAGGGGACCTCCTTCCCAGAGGGCATGAATGTCATACACTGGGCCTCTAGTATCAAAGAAGGGTCTTTAGACTGATTTCAAGTAACCCAGATAGTAATTCAAACCCACAAAAATCAGAGAGCACTGCTTACAATTATTATCCTATATAATAAAAGGGTAATATGCAAATTGACCCTAACAGCAGAATGACTGGAAATGACAGGTCACTATGACACTGACCACCAGGGGGAGCTTCCCCTGGTGGTCAGTGCACTCCCACAAGGGGAGCTCTGCTCAGCCACAAGCCAGGCTGATGGCTGCCACTATGCTAAGGATGTCCAACTGCAGCTTAGGCCTGTTCCCTGCTGGCAAGTGAACATCTCCTGAGGGGTCCCAGACTGCTAGAGGGCATAGGCCGGCCTGAGGGACCCCCCTGAGTGCACAAATTTTTGTGCACCGGGCCCTCTAGTGTAATTATAAATGACAGTATTTCCTTTATTCTCTTAACTGATTGAAAGAGAAATTATCCTATATCATAAAAGTTAGTATGCAAATTGTCCCCTTGACCTAAGTTCTTCCAGGAGTTCAACCTGTGAGTGGGGGAGGGCCCAGCTAGGGGAAGGGAGGGAGGCCCTGGCCAGCAGCAGCAGTGGCAGGTAGCTGGGGGAAGGAATGTAGTATTTGGCTGGCAGTTGACAGCAGCTAGGGAACCTACCAGTGCACAAATTTCATGCACTGGGGCTGTAGTATAAAATAATATGTATATAATATATTATAGGGCATATAATTTATAGATGTACAAATTTCTAATAATAATATATAGGAGGTGAATAGGAGCAGACTATATTGGGCTAACAGAATGACTTTATATGGTAATGAAAACTATAAAAAAATTAAGTGAATCAGAAATGATAAATAAGAAGATTAATATTATGGAAAGTATAATTGTATACTTACTTTCCATTTTTATGTCAGCTCTCCTAAAATACATAAATGTATATAAAATAATAATTACCACAAAGAGAGGGAGAAGGAAATACAGCTATTTAGTAACACTTCTATATCTCTCTATAATTAAGTTAGTATGACTATAATGTTAATTCTGGTAAGTTTGGATAATATATATAGTAAGCCCTACAGCAACCAATAAGGAAGTAATAATAATAATAGCATGATACATATTGAAAAACAAGTAAAATGACAAATATCAATTCAACTACATCAATAACAATGATAACAGTGAGGATATTAAAGAACCCAATAAAACAGCAGAGATTGCCAGACTAGATTAAGTACATGACCCAACCACGTAAAATCTATGTGGAACACACTTTAGGTTAAAAAAAAAAAAACAGTTTAAAAGAAGAAGGATGGGGAAAAGTTATACAAATGGCAACCACAAGAAACCTGGAGGTTTCCAATATATCAGGCAAAATAGAATTTAAAACAAAAATCATACTAGAGATAATGAGAGGCATTTTATCATGATCCATGTGTCCATACACAAGAAGATATAATAATTACACATGCATCTAGTATATTATATATTATATATGCATATAATAACAGAGCATTAAAGTGAATTAAGCAAAAACTGACAGAAATGAAGGAAAACAGGTAATAGAGACTTCCATGTTACACTTTGAATAATAGATAGAACAGTGAGGAAGAAGCTCGCTAGGAACACAAGAAATAAATTCTATGAACTAATCATGCAGAATAGACACTTATAGACCACTTGTCAAGTATATATGAAACATTTTCCAGAATAGATCAAAGGCTAGTCCATGAAACAAACTTCAATACATTTAAAAGGACAGAAACAGCACACAGTATGTTCTCTGTCCACAGTGAAATTGATTGAGAACAACAACAAAAGATGCACACAGATATTTGAAATAGACTAGCACACTCTCAAGTAACCAATGTGTACAAGAAGAAATCCTTTAAGGTGAATAAAAATGAAGACACAGGATACTAAAACACGGAGGGGGGCAGCAGCAGTGCTTGGAGTGAAATAGCTACAAAGTCCTATCTTCAAGTAGATGAACAATCTAAAATCAATAATCAAACTACCTTAAGAAACTAGTAAAAGAATAACCCAAAGCTAGCAGAAGAAAGGTAATAATAATAATTAAAGCAAAAATAATGAAACAGAGAATAGAAACACAAAGAAATTCAATAAAACCAAAAGCTAATTCTTTGGAAAGATCTATAAATTTGACAAACTGTTATGTACATTAAGAAAGAAAAGAATTCAAATTACAGAAATCAAAGGGGAGGTATTACTATGGAGCTTACTGAAATAAAAGGGATAAAAATAAAATAGAATCAATGAGACACCCAAATGGGTGACTCAAGTATGGACAATGCTAATGCTTCTTAGTAACCTGGAAAGTGCCTTCTATTTCATTTATTTTTTTAAATTTATTGATTTTATTGAGGTGACATTGGTCAATGATATAATATAGGTTTTAGTCTGTTCTCTATTGATGAGTCTGTTTCTGTTTCGTTAGTTTATTTTGTTCACTATATGCCACATATGAATGAAATCATACAGTATTTGCCTTGAAAGTACATTTAAAAATCATAATAATGTACAACTATATAATCACCAGAGTATCAAATAAATAAAACAACAAAAACTGATAATATCAAACGATTGGAAAATTGCAGGATGTTCATTTTTCTAGATGGCAGTGTAAAGCAGAATTAAGGAAGCTTTTCCATGTTATCTACTGACATTGAAAACATGCCCTTTGTCAGAGCAATTTCACTCCTAGATTACCCAGGAGGACTATACATGCACATGCATCTCAAAATACCTGTACTAACACATACATCGCTGCATTTTAACAATATCCCAATAAAAGAGCAATCCCAATGTCTGACCAGAATAGAATGGTTAATTTATGGTACTATGATACCAAAAACATATATATATACAAACATTAATTCAAACCCATTACAATTATGCATAATAACACAGATCTCAGAAACATAATGCTGAACCAAGGGAGCAGACACAAATAAATATATAATGTGCCTTTCCTTTTACACTATGATGAATATTACAACAATGACAGAGAGAATAAAAACGTAGGCACATGGATGCATGTTTAGTTAGTAAAAGTACGGAGACAAATAAGAAGGTATTTCCATAAGAGTCAGAGTATAGTGTCTTTCTAAGAAGAGTGAAGAATACTAATAAGGAGGAATGTGAGGATGGCCTCTGGGGTGATTCCTCCACATGGCAAAAAGTGGAAGTGACTACAAGGCTAGTCATTGTTTTATTTAAATGTATTGGGATGACATTGGTTAATAGGATCATGTACATTTCAAGTGTAGATTTCTATGATATAAGATCTGTATGTTGCACTGTGTGCCACCAACCCAAATTCAAACCATCTTCTGTCACTATATATTAGGCACCCTCCACTTCCTACTTCCCGCTCCCCCCATATCTTCCCTTCTGGCAACCACCACACGGCTATTTGTGTCGACAATTTTCAGTTTTCTATCTCACATATGAGTGAAATCAAATGTTTCTTAGCTTTCCATGACTGACTTATGTCACTTAGTATAATATTCTAGAGATCCATTTAAATGACAGTGTCTCATCCTTCCTTATGGCTGAGTAGCATTCCACTGTGTATATGTACCACATCTTCTTTATCCAGTCCTCTAGCATAGGACGCTTTGGATGCTTCCATGTCTTATCTACTGTGAATAATGCTGCAATGAACACAGAAGTGCATATATCTCTGTGAAAGCATGTTTTTGAGTTTTGAGGGAATATACCAGGAAACGGATTGCTGAGTCAGATGGTAACTCTATTCTTAAATTTTTGAGGAACTGCAGACTGGCTGTACCATCTACATTCCCATCAGCAGTGGATAAGAGTTCCCTTTTCTCCACAGCCTCTCCAACACTTGTTATTGCTTGCCTTGTTGATAATGGCCACTCCATCAGTTGTGAGGTGGTATCTCATTGTAGTTTTGATTTGTATTTCTCTAATAGCTAGTGAAGTGGAACATCTTTTCTTGTATCTGTTTGCCATCTGTGAGTCTTCCTCAGAGAGGTGACTTTCAGGTCCTCTGCCCATTTTTTAAATTGGATTTTTTGTTTTGTGTTCAGTTTATGAGTTCTTTGTCTTATTTTCAATATTAACCCTTTGTGAAAAAATGTCGGTTGCCTTTTTGTTTTGTTGTAAGTTTCTTTTGATGTGCAGAGCTTTTTAGTTTGATATAGTCCTGTTGATTTATTTTTATCTTTTCTTTCCATGCCGTTAGAGTCAAAATTATAAAATGTTCTCTACATTCAAGGTGCATAAGTTTAATACCTATGTTTTCTTCTATGAAATTTATTATTTTAGGTCTTATATTTAGGTCTTTCATCTATTTTGAATTAATTTTTCCACATGGGGTGAAAGAAGATTTGAAACCTATCCTTCTCAAATTCTTTCATAAAATTGAAGAAATGACTACACATTTTATGAGGCCGATGTTATCTGATACCAAAACCTGTCAAAGGTAACCTCCCCAAAAATGGGAACCACAGACCAATATTTCTGATGTATACAGATGCAAAAATTCTAAACAAAATACTAGCAAATTTAAAACAACAATACATAAAAAAATAATAATAGATCATGATTGAAGGAGGTTCATTCCAGGAGAAAAGCATGGTTCAACATATACAAATTGATCAATGTGATCAATGTAATACACCACATTAACAAAATAAAGAATAAAAACCATATGATCTTATCAATAGATGCAGAAAGAGCATTTGATAAGATACAACATCCATTCATGATTAAAACACTCAATAAAATAGGCATAGAAGGAAAAGAGCTCAACATAATAAAGGCCATATATGTCAAACTCTCAAATAATATACTCAATGGAGAAAAACTGAAAGCTTTGCCTCAAATATCAGGAGCAAGCAAGTTATTTCTGGAAGTCCTAGTCAGAGTAATCTGGCAAAAGAAATAAATAAAAGGCATCCAAACAGGGAAGGAAGAAGTAAAAGTGTCCTGTTTTGTAGATGACATGATTCTGTATATGGAAATCCCTAAACAATCTATAAAAAAACTGTTGGTGCCCAGCTGATATGGTTCAGCTTAGTGGTTCAGCTTTGATGTATGAACCAGGAGATCACAGTTTAATTACCCTTCAGGACACATGCCCCATTGTGGGCTCAATCCCCAGTAGGGAGCATGCAGGAGGCAGTAAATCAATGATTCTCTCTCATCATCTCTCATCTGTCTCTCTCCCTCTCCATTCCTCTCTGAAATCAATAAAAATATATTTTTAAAACTATTAGAAACAATAAGCAAATATAGTAAAGTTTCAGGATGCAAAGTCAATGGGCAAAAATGCACTACCTTACTATATAGCAACAAGTAAATCTCAAAAGAAGTAATGGAAAAAATATTTTTATTGCTATTTATTTATTTATTTATTTATTCATATGCATTTCTTTTAAAATTACCTGTATTGTTTAAATCATTATAGCAGTGCAATTAACAATAGCTAAGATCAGGAAATAGCCCTACTGCCCATCAGCAGATGGGTAGATAAAAATTCTGTGGAACATTTACACCATGGAATACTATGCAGCAATAAAAAAGAAGAATATCTTGCCCTTTGAGACAGCATGGAGGAACCTGGAGAGTATTATGCTAAGTGAAATAAGCCAGTCAGAGAAAGACAAGTACCACCTGATCTCACTCATATGAACAAAACAAACTGATGAACAAAATAGATCCAGAGACATGGAAGCATGGGACAGACTGTGAAATCTCAGAGGGAAGGCAGGGGTTATGGGTGAGTAGGAAGAGATCAATCAAAGAACTTGTATGTGCATATTCATAACCCATGGGCACAGATGACAGGGTGGTGAAGGCCCGGGGTGGGAGGCTGGGTGGGCTAGAAGGGGTCAATGGGGAGAAAAGGAGGACATATGTAATACTTTCAACAATAAATATGTTTTTAAATAAAGAATTATTTTTAAAATGTACCCTTTTGACCCCTTCCACATATTTTAGAAATTAACCCCTTATCTGATATATTATTGGCAAATATGTTCCTCCACATAGTGCATTACTTTTTTAATTTTTTTATGATTTCTTTTACTGTGCAGAAGATTTTTATTTTGACACTAAAGGCCCAGTGCATGAAATTTGTGTATAGGGGGCCCTCAGTCCAGCCTGCACCCTCTCCAATCCAGGACCCCTCAGGGGATGTACAACTGCCTCTCCCTATCCGCTGGCTCCTAACTGCTCACCTGCCTGCCTGCCTGATCGCCCCTAATCCCTCTGCTTGCCTGCCTGAATGCCCCTTACCACCTCTGCCTGCCTGTCTGATTGCCCCTAACTGTTCCTCTGCTGGCCTGATCACCCCTAACCGCCTCTGCCTCACTCCATACCTAGAACCCTCCTCTGACCAGTCACAGGCACCCAGGACCCAGGGCTCCCTCCCTCTGGCCAGCTGCAGGCATCCAGGACCTGGGCCAGCTTCACCCAGGCCGGCCATAGCCACAGGGGACCATGGCATGCATCTTCACTCAGGCAGCAGACACTGGCACCATGATCGCAGAGCAGGTGGGCTGTCCCTCTCCCAGGCTGCAGCCTGGCTGGTCTCCATTCCTCTATCATGAGTTCATCTGTGCCTGACTGGTCCCCATTCCTCTCTTGCAAGCTCATTTGTGCCTGGCTGGTCCAGAGTTGAGTGTCTGAGCCATTAACTGTGTGACGGCTTGAGGGTGTGACAACCATTTGCATATTAGCTCTTTATTATATAGGATAGTTTAATTTGTTTATTTTTCCATTTCTTTATTTTGCCTTAGGTGATAATCAAACCAGGCCATCAAATTATATCATATACAAGAATAAACTTAAAATGGGAAAAATACTTAAATGTAAGTCATGAAACCATAAAAATCCCAAAAAAAGAATAGGTAGAAAAATCTCAGACATCTCGTAGTAGAAGGCAATTCCTTGTGTATTGGCAACCAAAAGAATAAAATATCTAGGAATAAACATAGTAATAGATGTGAAAGACCTATATACTGAAAAGTATAATACATTATTAAAATAGATTGAAAAAGACACAAGGAAATTGAAAGATATTCCATGTTTATGGATTGGAAGAATCAACATTATTAAAATGGCCATATTACCCAACACAATATACAGATTTTCTGTAATCCCCATCAAAACCCTTATGTCATTTTTTAGAGAAATAGAAAAAAATCATCATATTTGTATGGAATTACAAAAGACTGAGAATAGCCAAAGCAATCTTGGGGGGAGAAAAAGAGGCTAAATGTATCCTGTTACTGACTTCAAATTATATTACAGAGCTACGATCATCAAAAAAGCATGGTATTGGCAGAAAAACAGATGCACAAATCAAAACACACAATGGAGAAAAGAAATCCCTTTAATAAATGGTGCTGAGAAAAGTGAAAAGCCACATGCAATGCTATTCATTTAATAACAAGTCATGCACTTCTGTTTGGTACTATTTCCTTATGTGTTGCATATTTCACAATCAAAGTAAAAACACAAGCATACATATATGCATACATAAACAAAAGCATCTAGGGTGGTACACTCTATTTCTTTGTTTTAATAGAAAATGTATGCAGAGGTGAAACAAAAAAAGTGATTACAATAAAGTTACAAAGAAGAATAAGGATGGAAAGGCAGAGCACATTGGGCAGGAGTGGTTGAAGATTTAGTATTCAAAGGAGTCAGTACAGAAGAGGTGAAGTAGGCAGACTATGTCTTAGTTAACACAGAGAACAGGACAGCTCAAAGACAGAGCAGTGGCCCAGTCTGTGGTGGGACAATGTATTGATCGGTTGGCTTGAGTGAGAATGGGTCAACTGTATAATAAACTGCTTCCTCTAGTCCAAATACTTTAAATGTTCTTTCCAAAAAATGCAAAAATATATTTGGTGGCAGAAAACTCCTTTAAACTCTTTTGTGAATTGTTGCACCATGTCTCCTTGACTGCTCTGGATTAACCCGGAGGGGAAAAAGAAATGATAGTTTCAACAAAGATAAATGCATGCATGTCATCTTATTAATTGTTTGGAATTTTAATTTTGATCTGCTTTATTTATTAAAGGGGTATAAGTATATTTTTTCAATGTTTTTTTCCTTTAATTGTCTACTATAGTTAGCACAAGAATTAATATCAACTCAAATCATATTTTTGATATTCATAATTCTTTAATGCTCAGAGCAGAACTACTATGTCACTTAAACTACATGTGAATATTTTGTGACTTTTAAAATGCATCGTTAATGTGCCTCTAGAAGTTTCAACATACCTCACCAACAGTGTGTGGGAGGACACTGTTTCTCATCACCTGCCAGTTCATCACACTGCTTGAAATTATTTGAATGATGAGAAAAGATGTCTCATGCTAATTCTAATCCCTGTGTGCTACAGGTTAATTATTATTCCATAGGCTACTGAAAAATTCATGTTCTCATTTAAAATGAACATTTTTAAGACTTTGGCCCATTTATCTGATTGGATCCTTATTTTTCCCCCTCATAACTCATATGACTTTTATATAGTAAACTAGAGGCACAGTGCAGAAAATTCATGCAAGGGCGGGGGGGGTCCTTCAACCCGGCCTGCACTCTCTCCATTCGGAACCCCTCGGGGAATGTCCAACTGCTGGCAGTTGGAAATCCCTCTCACAATCCAGCATTGCTGGCTCCTAACCGCTTACCTGCCTCCCTGCCTGTTCGCCCCTACCTGCTGGCTGGCTGTTCCTAACTGCTCCCTTGCCAGTCTGATTGCCCCTAACCACCTCTGTCTGCTGGCCTGATTGACCCCTAACTGCTCCCCTGCTAGCCTGATCACCCCTAACTACCTCTGCCTCAGCCCCTGTCATCATGGCTTTGTCTGGAAGGATGTCCAGTCTAATTAGCATATAACCCTTTCATTAGTATAGATATTTTATTTAAAATAAAATGTTATATTTATTTTTAATATGCTTCATTTTCTCTTTACTATCTTTAATTTACTTTATCATCTAAAGAACTTTTGAAATGCCAGTTTTCCTTTTGATTTAACCACTTTATTTAAAGGCATTTTTTTATCTGAATATTTGATATCTATCCATCCTTATTTCCATCTAAATTTTGTTTTCTAAGTTCACAAAGTGATGCCACAAGACAAATTATTTTATTCTTTATTTAAAAATATCTTTCAGGTTGATCTGTTCCACATTATTTTTTTCCATGGATAGAGGGACACACACACACACATACATACATAAATATATATATAACTTGGCTTATGTTTTTAAGCTTTAAAGTAGTCAGCTTTGAAGTAGTCACCATAGGAAAAATGTGAAAATTATTGGACTTGCTCTCACTTGCTTTTATTTTAAACTAGAGGCCTGGTGCACACAATTCATGAACTTCTGAAGGGGGGGTGATTCCTCAGACAGGCCTGTGGCCTCTAGCAGTCTAGGAGCCCTCAGGGAATGTCCAAGTGATGGCTTAGGCCTGCTCTCTACAGGGAGCAGACCTGAGTCAGCAATTGGAAATCCTTACCACTGCCACGGAGGTTGGAGAGGCTCTCAACACCACCACTGCGTTCACCAGCCATGTGACCAGCTTCTGGTTGAGTAGTGTTTCTCTCGTGGGAGTGCACTGACCACCAGGGCACAGCACCTGTGTTGAGCATCTGCCCCCTGGTCAGTGCACATCATGGCAACCAGTTGTTCCACAGTTCAGTCAATTAGCACATCACCCTTTTATTATGTAGGACTAGTGGCCCATCATGCAATTTGTGCATGGAAGGGTCCTCTCATCCCATCCTGCACCCACTCCAATCCAGGACCCCTTGGGTGATGACTAACTTCCAGCTTAGGCCCAATCACCAGCCTGGTAGCCCCTAACTGCCCCCTGACAGCCTGGTCTCCCCTCACTGGCCTCTGCCACCCTAGTCACCCCCAACTTCCCTCATACTGTCCTGGTCGCCCCCAACTGCCCCCCCTGCTGGCCTGTTCATTCCCAGCAGCCCTCCTTGCTAGCGTGGTCACCCCTCAACACACACCCCAGACAGCCTGGTTGCCCCTCAATGTCCCTCCCTGCCGACCTGGTTTCTCCCAACTGCCCCCCTCTGCTGGTCTGTTCACCCCTCTCTGCATGCTCTCCCCCCCGCACCCCGCTAACCTGGTCACCCCACACAACCTGCTGCTCAGTCATTTGGTCATCCCTCACTAATTCCCCTGTCGACCTTGTTGCCTCACTAAGCCTGCTCGGTTGTCTGTTTGGTTGTTTCAGATGTGACAGCCCCTGACTCTTTATATATAGAGATACTTATCTTTTATAATAAAAGGCTAATATGCAAATCAACTGGTCACTATGATTTACACTGATCACCAGCGGGCAGGTGCTCAATATAGAAGCTTTCCCCTGGTGGTAAGTGCACTCCCACAGGATGAATGCTGCTCAGCCAGAAGCCAAGCTCATGACTGATTTTAGGTAGAGCACAGGAGGTTTATCTCAGTGCAGTGGCTGATGCAATGCTGTGAGTACACTCCAGCAGTTCAGATCTTTCTGGCAAACCAGAAAGATGGCAACGCCAGCCTGAGCCCCTCCTACAGCCACCTACACAGTACCCTGACCTTTCATTGGCTCCCTAAGAGGATGTTCCATGATTGGCCACCTTTGCTATAAATACTGCTGTACTTCCGCAATAAAATTAGATCTGTGTCACAGAACCTGGTCTCCGGAGTCATGCATGCAAGCGTCCTAGCGCTTAGGGGCTCCATCGTCCTCACCCCTGGGAGACCCCCTGCTTCAGCTGATGAGAGCAGCAGCAGTGTAGGAACCTCTCTTATCTCTGGGGCACTGCGAGCCTAAGCCATCAGTCAGACATTCCCCATGGGCTCCTAGACTGCAAAAGGGTGCAGGCTGGGTTGAGGTACACACCCCCCCCCCGAGTGCATAAATTTTGTGCACCGGGCCTCTAGTAAAGAATGTTTTCAATTTTTAGTCCTTCAATCTTCTTTATTAACACATATTCTGAAGTAACTAGAATGCATCTTCTTTCCATCTTTCTCCTCCTTCCAGGGACAAACACTTCATCTTCTTCACATCCACAAGCACTTTTACCTCCTAAGAAAAAGAGAAACCCACTGATTTGTTGTGCTTGATCTTTATTCAAAAAGCTTTCTTTATAATAAACTATTATCAAATCTTCTGCATTGAGGGAAAATACCACCCTGTCAATTATTCAGCTAGAGAGTGTGTTATATACCTTTTAGTCTAGTACCTAACATGTACTATTTTATAAATACCTAGAGGCCTGATGCACAAATTTGTGCACCATTGGGGTCCCTCAGCCTGGCCTGCAGAATTGGGCCAAAGTCAGCTCTCTGACCTCCCCCAAGGGGTTCCAGATTGTGAGAGGGTGAAGGCCAGCTCAAGGGACCCCCACCAGTGCACAATCAGGGCCAGGGAGGGACAATGGAGGTTAGTCAGCCAGGGATGGACTGCAGTAGGGCTCCTGGGCATGTCTGGCCCGTCTTGCTCAGTCCTGATTGGCCAGACCTCAGCAGCAAGCTAACCTACCAGTTGGAGTGTCTCCCCCTGGTGGTCAGTGCATGTCATAGTGACTGGTCAACCAGGCGACTCTCTGAACTCTGGTGATCAGTACATGTCATAGCAAGCGGTTGAGAGGCCTTAGCATATCATTAGCATATAACACTTTGATTAGTTGAATAGCCAATTGGATGACTGGACACTTAGCATATTAGGATTTTATTACTAGTATATAAGATGTGTCATTAAACCCCTCAGCTCTTAGATGTCGGTTTTCTTCTCCTCACTTTATAGATTTAAAAAAGTATAACTCATAGAGTTAAGAACTTAGCTCAAATCGATGAGTAGAAGTGTGAGGACTCAAATCCAGTTCTCCTAAAAGCAAAGTGCAGCACATCAAATGATGTCCTATGTCTAAGGGTGTATTTCACTATTTCATTTTATATGTAAATCAGAATCCAATGTACACAGAATTTATGGCTGACATTCTGACTCAGCAGAGTGTGTTATGATGAACTCACCGTAAACAATTTGTGTCTTTAATCCCCCTTAATGTGTTCTAGGCATGGCCCAAGGCTCAGAGTACCTTCTTGAGACAAAAATGCTCTCCTGCTCAGAATCTATGTTCTAGTAGAAAATGAACATGCTAAGATAATGCACATGCTAAGGCCAGGTATGCTCCCCTCATGGACACACACTACAGGAAGCAAACAGTGAGACCAGCCTTGGTGGGACTCTGTACGGGGGGATTTGGATGCATTGCAGTGTTTCTTTCTGTATAGATTTCACTTGTGCTTCCTGCCTTCCATCCTCCTAACAAAGCCTGATATTGCTGTTGTGACCATACCTCAGCCCACCATCCTCTTCTAACTCAGCTGCTGTATTGTTGTTATTAATAATAGCCATCAAACACTGGCTTCTCTTTGCACTGCATTTTTCTATCATATGTGTAATTCAATTATCTCAATTACTCAATTAAAAAGGCAATATAATTTTCATATAGCAGACGGGGAAACAGAATAAGAAGGGAAAACACACAGAGAGTAAAGAGCAGACATGGAATTCTCATTGGAGTCTAAGGACTTCAAGTTTACTTATGCTGTGGTATAGGCTATAATATGACCAGCCCTAGATAAAATGCCTTAACGGTGGTGAGGTATGCCTGGTTCTTTAACATAGCATATTTTAAGTAACTTTTACTGAAGTATACTCTGCATACAGGAAAAAAGCAGAATGTTCTGAGCTTCTACAAAATAAAACCACCACCACCACCATAACCAATATTGAGATAAAGAAAAACTACATTACCAGTGCCATGGGAGCCCTTTGTGCTGCCACCCCACCAAGCACTGCATGGGTGCCCACTACCCTGAGAGGAAGAGTTGCAGTGAGATTCGTTTCTGAGTTGAGGCAAGTCAGAGAGCACAAAGATGAAGGTGATTTTCAGGAGCAATATGTTGAGATTTTACAAGTGCAACAAGTCCAAGTCAAATAGAGTCTGACTGCGGGGCACAAGTTGAATTACACCCGCGGTGTGTTCACTGACCTCCATCAGCACCGTCATCAATCCCAAGCTGCCACCCTGGCCGGCCTCCTGGGGAATGTGGACAATGTTATATCACAGAGTAGCCTGCTCAGCGTGTGCCTTGGGAGCCATTATACTTGCACTGAATCAGAACTGATGTGGAAGATGTATAAATGTTTCTAAGTAAAGAACAAAATTATCACTAGAAAAGAGCCTGAAAAAAAATGGGAGGGCATTTTTAGGAAACCACAAAGCATTGTCTTAAGAATATCTTAAAGTGAAAATACCAGTGGGATACATGTCTCCTTTGTCTTTTTATTTGTCCAACTGAACTCCATTGATGAATGCTTGTGCTTTGATTCAATTATATTTGACAAGACTGATGTCTTAGGGGTCCAGAGAGCAGATTGGAACTATATACTGCTGTTGGGAGTAAAGTATAAAGATTGCGAGTAAAATACAGGATGTAGAGGAAAATGCTGTCTATGTCAGTGCTTTCAGGTGCAGTCGGATAAAGCAATGATCTTGTTTACATGATCTTATGTCTGTGTTCACAATGATAGAATGAGAAAGAGGTGTGTGTGTGTGTGTGTGTGTGTGTGTGTGTGTGTGTGACAGACACAGAGAGAGAGAGAGTAAACAGAACACACAAACACACAGAGACTGTGACAGTGTGGAACTCCATTTAACAAATCTGATAAATCTGCATAGTGTGCATTCTACACTCTAAGACATATGCCACATCCTGGGATAAAAAGAGGTCTTTTCAGATTCTGGAAATAACAGGACATACGTTTGATGCAATATATGAAGTATCTTGAGGTGAGGATACATAGTTTATGTATATAAACTTTCCATTAAGTTGGGAATGTGCTGGGAGGTGCGGAAGGTCAGCCACACTTGAGGACTCTTCGTGCAGGTCAGAGGAGCCGCTGAGGGTGGCAATGCTGAGATTTGATCAGATATCTCTGCTAGATGAGTAGGCAGTGATGGAGGGTGTCAACATTTCAGGCAGAGAGCAAACAGTGACTACCTCTTATAGACTGGTAAGCCAATGGCTGTGGTAAAGAGAATTATTAAAAATTTTATAATATTAATTTAAAATCACATAAAGTTAACTTGTCTCAACAAGTGTTTTCCAAAATTTAACAACAACAATAAAAAACTCTCTCTACCTCCTTCCATTTTTCAAAAAAGAACATATTAACACACTTTTAAAGAAAAAACATTACACACAGAATTTAAATTAGGTTAATGACTTAAGTCTAAGTCCTAAGCCCTCACAACTCCTACAAGAAAACACAGAAAATTGTTGGGAATGATGTTTTTGGACGTGACACCCTGAGCACAGGCGCAAAAGCAAAAATGAACAAGTTGGTCTATATCAAACTAAAAACTCTGCACAGCAATGGAAACAATAAAAAAGAAGAAAAGAAAAGATGGAACAGGAAAAAGGATTTGCAAACCCTATATCTAATAAGGGGTTAATATCCAAAATACATAAGGAAAGCATACAAATCTGTAGCAAAACAAAATCTAGTTAAAGACCATAAAAACATATAAACATATTTTAAAATAAGACATACTAATGGCCAACAAGGATAAGGTGTTCAATAGCACTAACCACCAGGGAAATGCAAATTAAAACCACAGCTAGCCCCTTCTTTTTCTTTCTTTGTTTTTACCCTTTAAGACAGCATGGATGGGCCTGGGCAGTGTTATGCTAAGCAAAATAGGCTAGAGAAAGACAACTATTATATGATTTCCCTTATATATGGAATCTAAAGAACAAAATAAAGTGACCAGAAAAATAGGTCCAGAGGGATGGATGCACGGAACTGAATAACAGATCTCAGTGGGGGTGGGTAGAGGGTCGGGGGAAGGAAGAGATCAGCCAAAGGACATGTGTGCACACAAGCATGGCCCATGAACACAGACAATAGCATAGCAAAGGTCTGGGGTGGTGCAGGGGCTAGGTGGAGGGGGGCAAAAAGGGAGAAAATGAAAGGCATTTGTAATACAAGAAATTGTTAAAAAAGCACAGTGAAATATAATCTCATATCTGTTAGGATGGCTATTGTCAAAAAGTTAAGACATAACAAGTATTGGTGAGAGTATGGAGAAAAAGGAACCCTTAAACACTGTGGGTCGAATATGGAAACTAATATGAAGTTTTCTTAACAAATTAACAATAGAACCATCAGATGATCCGTACTGGATATATCCCAAATAAATTGGAACACTGTCTTGAAGGGTAATCTGCACTCCCATGCTCATTGCAGCATTATTGACAATAGCCAAGACATGGAAACAAAGTGTCTGCTGATGAGTGAACTGACTCAGTCCTTCCTGGCATTTGTGACAGCATGGATGGACCCTTACTGCCTTAAGTAAAGTAAGTCAGACAGAGAAACACAAATACTGTATGATGTCACTTGTATTGGAACCCAGAAAAGCCAAGCCCACAAAAGCAGAGTAGAAGTGTTGCTGCCAGGAGCTGGGAGTGGAGAAAACCAGAAGATATTGGACGAAGGGCACAAATTTCAGCTATAAGATGAGTGAGTTCTGGGAATCTAACATAAAGCATGGTGATTGTGGTATACAATAATACTGTATTGTATACTTGAAATTGCTAACAAATCTTGTGCTTTCACACAAAAAGAGAATTATGTCAGATGATATTTTAAAGAGAAATATGTCAGATGATATTTTGATTGTAATGATCATTTCATAATGTGCAGGTCTATCAAATCATCATATATATGTGTATATATAATACACACACACACACACACACACACACACACACTAGGGGCCTGGTGCTCAAAAATTTGTGCACTGAGGAAGGAGGGGTCCCTCAGCCTGGCCTGTGCCCTCTCGCAGTCTGGGACCCCTCTGGGGATGTCCACCTACTGGTGTGCCTGGCCAGCCTGGGTGAAGGGCCAATGTCTGTTTGCAGGCTGGCCAAGCTCCCCAGTGGGAACCCTCACCCCAGGGGGTGTGGCAAGCCTGGGTGAGGGGCTGAGGGCAGTTTTCAGGCTGGCCACAGCTCCCACTGACCCTCCGGGCGATCTGCCAGGGAACTGATCGGGTGGCAGGTGGCCACCCCATGGCCTCCCAAGCCCAGGAGGGAGGCTCGGGGGTTGGATGGCTGGTCACGCACCCCCCAGGCTTCTGCTCAAGAGGTGATGGGGTGGCAGGCAGCCACCCCATGGCTTCCCAGGCCCAGGAAGGAGGCTCGGGGGTCGGCTGGCTGGTCACGCACCCCTAAGGCTTCCGCCCGGGAGGCGATGGGGTGGCAGGTGGCCATCCCATGACCTCCCAGGCCTAGGAGGGAGGCTCAGGGTCCAGCGGCTTGTTCCGCCCCCCGAAGCTTCCGCCTGGGAAGGCATGTGCCGGCTCAGGGTGCTGTATGCCTTCCCGGACTGAGGCTCCCAAGGTGGCGGAGGTCGCAGCCCCAGAGAAGCCACACACCAGGGCTGCGGCCTCCGCCATCTTGGCTAGGCTAATTTACATACAGTCACTCTGATTGGCTGGTGAGCGTGGCTTAGTCCATCCCAAAGACATGGTTAATTTTAATATTATGCTTTTATTAGTTAGGATACTTTTATTTTCTCATTGATACCTCCATGAAATTGGGGGCGGGGAGGAATTTAGAAATGCTGACATTTTAGGGATGGGTTGTCAAGCCCACATAACACCATGGAGTAGAATTTATGTGCAGAGAGGAATTCATGTTACAATAGAAGCATGGTTAAAAGTGCATGCCTTTATGGAAAGAACATGGATTGACCAGTTACAACTCAGACAAACGAATTGATCAGACAGACAAACAAATTGATCAGTTATAGCTCAGTCACCATTGTCTGTAACTTTGGGTGAATCTCTCAAACTCCCTGAACTTTAACTTCTTCATATAAAAAAGGATAAGGAAAATAATATCTCTGTTATTGGATGTATTATATCTGAATGATATCCTCTGTGTAAACCCCTGGCAGAATACTTAGAACTCATACACTATTATAAATAAAATAAATAAATATATGGATTAAAACACAGAGGATTAGACTTTTCTTTCAAAGTAGGTCCTACTTAAACAGAGATGAGCAAAAATTATGTGCTTTGCACCAAATACTTGGAAGATTATCTAAAAATTGTGAATGATAATGACAGAATTCTCCTATCTAATAAAAGAGTAATATGCAAGTTAATTGTCACTCTGAGACAAAGATGGTAGCGCCCATAGCAGTGGGGCAGGACACTGGCAGCATCACCCTGGCAATGAGTCCAGCAGGCATTGCCTCAGCAACCTGTGAGCAGGTCTCACTGGCCTGGAGCAGGCAAGCACTGCTAGCAGGCAGCTCCCAGAAGGGCCTGCTCGCGGGTCACTCTGGTGAAGGGGGGTGCGATATTGGGGAAGCAGGTAAGGCTGAGATCACGGAAGCAGGCAGGGCTTGCCCAGCATCACTGGGGCAATATTGGGGAAGCAGGTAAGGCCGGCCTGGCCATGTTGCCCAGGTGAGATTGGGGAAGCAGGCAAGGCTGGCCTAGCATCACTGGGGTGATATTGGGGAAGCAGGTAAGGCTGGCCTGGCCACGTTGCCTGGGCGAGATCGGGAAAGCAGGCCCGGCTGCATCACTGGGGCAAAATCGGGGAAGCAGGCAAGACCGGCCCAGCCTTAGGCAGTGCACAGGCAGGATCTGCCTGTTACTGGTCACCGGGGCGTGATCAGAGAAGTAGGCAAGGCCAAAATCGGGGAGCAGACAAGCGTGGCCGGCAGGCAGCACCCAGCCCTGGCCACAGCTCAACAGAGAGAACAACATTCAGGCAAGGCCAAGAGCCTGAGAGATCAACACAGAGGATTGCCTGCTCCAGCCTCAGATGTAGCTGGGGGCAGGCGCCATCAGTAAGACATCTACTGAGGGGTCCCAGACAATGAGAGGGGGAAGGCTGGGCTGAGGAACCCCCATCCTTCCCCTGTGCATGAATTTCATGCACTGGGCCTTTGGTCCTATTAATAAAAGGCTAATATGCAAATCAACCAAACAGCAGAACAACCAGCTGCTAGGGTGTGCACTGGCCACTAGGGGGGAGAGACTCAACACAGGAGCTGCCCCCTGGTGGTCAGTGTGCTCCCACAGGGGGAGTATTGCTTAACCAGAAGCCAGGCTCATGGCTGGTGAGTGGAGCGGCAGTGGGGGAAGCTTCTTCCACCCAGTGGCAGCACTAAAGATGTCTGACTGCCAGCTTAGGCCCACTCCCTAGGGGGGCAGGAAGTGGGCCTAAGCTGGCAGTTGGACATCCACTGAGGGCTCCCAGACTGTGAGAGGGTACAGGCTGGGCTGAGGGACTCCTCCCAAGTGCACAAATTTTGTGCAACAGACCTCTGGTGTTTTAAATAATGGCAAAACCCACTAATCCAGGTACTATTATTTCTGTCTCTATTGCCTGTCTACTTACATGGTGTAAATGAAAGGCCAGATGTCCTTCAAAGGAAAACAAATTTTCCATAAACAAATAGAGATAAAAATAACAGCTAAAATTTACAAAGTATTCACTATGTGCCTAAGCAGCATCTTCTGCATATCCTTTAAACATCTCAGTAACTTTAGAAGCTGTATGTCAATATCTATATTTATAAATAAATGTGAGTTTACATAAAGGACCCCAGGCCAACCAGGTAGTAAATAGAAGAGTCAAATTTAGAATATGTTTTGATTTGAATGCAAATACAATTCAGTCCCTCAGAATTTACACAGGTAAAGGAAGACCCATAATTGCAATTAGATTGTATAAAATAAAATAAAAACAATATTTCAGACAAAAATCTATACATTTGGAAGAAATCTAGGAAACTGAATTTATGTGAAGCATTTTTTGTCATCATAAGTTTATATTGCACTTTTTCATATTTATATTTTGTTCATTCTCTGTGTTTGAATTAAATGACCCCCACAGAAACAGTTAAAGGAAACTGAATACTGTTTTTATTTAGTGGCTGTGAGACTACAGAAGAACTTCTCTTAAATATCAGAGTCAGATTTCAAGTAATCAAGTCTTCAAGTAGTTTTCTTACTAGATACTGTGACAAGTATTTTACCCTTAGCTTTGGCTATTGGAAAGTTCAAGGTCAACTTTTTGACTCTGCAAACATGAGTACTATGAATCTCCCCTGATTTGATTTTAATATTCTAATTTTGTGTTTTTTTTTGTGTTTATATCTTTCTTCATTGATTTTAACTCAGTTTTATTGTGTGTATATATGAGTAATATATTTATATGAGATATGTAATTATATAAATACTTATAGAGTTAAATAATTATGTATTTAAATGTATGCATAATATACAATTTATCTATTATATACTGGAGGACTGGTGCACAAAATTCATGCACTGGGGGGATTGTTCCTCAGCCCAGCTTGCTCCCTCTGCATTCTCTGACCCCTCGGAGGATGTCTGACTGCTGGTTCAGGCCTACACTGGCAGTCAGACATCCCTCTCACAATCCGGGACTGCTGGCTCTCAACTGCTTGCCTGCCTGCCTGCATGATTGTTCCTAACTGCTTCTTCCTGCCAGCCTGATCACCTCTAACCATTCCCCTGCCAGCCTGATCAATGCCTAAGTGCTCCCCTGCTGACCTGATTTCCCTCAACTGCCCTACTTGCAGGCATGGTTTCCCCCAACTGCCCTCCCCTGTAGGAGTGGTTGCCCCTAACTGTCCTCCCTTGCTGGCCATTTTGTGGTGGCCATCTTGTGACTACATGGGAGCAGCCATCTTGGACCAAAAGGGTGCGGCCATCCTGTGTTAGGGTGTGTCAGTCAATTTGCATATTGTCTCTTTATTATATAGAATAATAAAACTACCTTATCTATTATTTTATTATAAAAATATGAATACATGCAAACATACATCATAAAACAAATGAAGACCTCATTAAAGTAAAAGTGCAATAGTATCAGATCCACTGTTTTGAGAGCAGCTCTTTTTTGACTGAGTAGATCAGTAAAGATACCAGAAGGGGAAAGATTGGAAAAGGGCATGGAGACCCTAGGAGACTTTAGGCAAACTCTCTGCTACAGTCTCTCAGAATCAACTTTGCTGATAAGATGGATGTTCTCTGTGTAAATGGTATGATTTGTCAGAAATATTTATTCTAATATGTAACTAGAGGCAAATTCTGTCCAGAATGTTTTGTGTTCTGAAATGCCTGATTTATTCCAGCATTTCAGCTATGGGCACCTCATTTCTAAGCCACTTTGACTATCTACTCTAATAAAAGAGTAATATGCAAATTAACCACAGTTCTGAGATGCCAAAACCACGCCCACAACAAAGCCATGCCCACCAGCCAATCAGAGCAGTTGTATGCAAATTAACCCAACCAAGATGGCAGCTGGCAGCCATGGAGCTAGAGCAAACAGGAGGCTTCCGTTGCACCAGGAGTAAACTGCCTGCCTAGGCTGGCTATGGCCTCCACTCAAGGCAACAATGTTTCAATTATAGAAGATAAATAAAGCCCAGAAACATGCTTCCAGCCAGCCTCCCTGGGACATTGGATCAATGGGAGCTGTGGACAGCCTGAAAACGGCCCTCAGCCCCTCACCCAGGATGGCCACACTCCCATGGGGTGAGGGTCCCCACTGGTAGGCTTAGCCAGCCTGCAAACAGCCATCAGCCACTCACCCAGGCTGGCCAGGCATGCCAGCAGGTAGACATCCCCCGAGAGGTCCCAGACTGTGAGAGGGCATAGGCCAGGCTGAGGGGCCCCCAGAGTGCACAAATTTTTGTGCACCGGGCCCCTAGTTATTCTATAAGAGAGAAAAAGATCAGTGATGCAATCAACGTTTGCTTTTCATGAACTTTTCCTTATTGTCAATAAATTCCTACCCCTTGAAATTTTTACCAAAAAATAACATTTATCTGGTTGTCTCCTATCCTGCTATTACAATGAGCTAATCCTTGTTTTATTTTTATATTTTCTTACAAGCTACTGGTTTTGTGGGTTGCCTCAGGATATAGGAATTTTGTTCTCAAGTTCAGATTAATTAATATGGATTGAATGTAATAGTTATCCAGATAAAGATCAGAAATACTTTGGTAGATTTTTAAAAACATGTCCAATGTCAAAAATAAAATAAAATAACTTTTATAGGGATAAACTCATTGTATTCAAAATCATAGAGCCTACTATTAGTTTTAAGGGTTTTTTGAATGGTTAAATGACACATTCCCATCTGAAAACTGCAGATATTTTGAACTAGCAAGAAGATAGATGTAATTTTTATGTTATTTACTTATTTATTTTTCATGTTCAGCTTACATTCAATATCATTCTGTATTAGTTTCAAATGTACAATATAGTGGTTAGAAAATCATACACTTTACAAAATATTATCTTTGATATTCCAGTACCCACTTGGCACCATACATAGTTATCATAATGTTACTGGCTATATTTTCTATACTGTACTTTACATCTCTATAACTATCTACTCTAATAAAAGCATAATATTGAAATTAACCATCTCTCTGGGACACCTAAGCCACGCCCACCAGCCTATCAAAGCGGCTGTGTGCAAATTAATCCAGCCAAGATGGAGGCCAGCAGCCACGGAGAGAGCAGTGGCAGGTGAGGCGTGGATGGCGGCAGGCAGCAGGGTCTGAGGTGTGTGGGGACCCGGCCTGTGGTGCGGGCCAGCCCCGCACCCCAGTGGCTGTGAGCCCCGCGTCGGCGCTGCTGCTGCTGGGGTTCAAGGCAAGGGGTGCTCAGAGCCCTGTGGCTGTGGAGGTGCTGGGACTGCTGGAGTCTTAGAAGCAGAGACACAGCCCGCAGGGCGTCCAGTACCCAGCAGCCCCAAACCTAGCCTCAGCGCTGGGGTTGGAGGAGCCAAGACACAAATATTTAAGTGGGCCCGGCACCCAGCAGCTCCAAGCACCAGAACCATGGAGGCGCTGGGGCCACTAGGGCTACAGCAGAGACACAAATCTGCAGGAAACCTGTGGAAAGGGAGATAAACTATCATAACTTTATCTCCCTTTACACAAGATGAGAAAACTGACCCTGATTTATTTAGTGATATGGCCCACATCTTTCTACAAGCACAGCGTATGTTATGACCACTCCCAGGAAGGTCTGGTCAGAATACTGTCTCCAGGCAAATCATCTAAGAAAGGAAACAAGCTTTTGTTGGGTTTATTCTGAAAGTCAGAGAACATGCTGCCCCAACATATGCTGTGTTGTTATATTGATGATCTTGAGCTGCAGATGCTTGAAAAACAGCAAATGCAAAGAGAGGCTTTCACTAAAGTCTCCTGTTCTGCCTAAAATTGGACCCCCCAAAAAAAGGTTCCCTCGATGGGAAAAGTGTCAGCAGCCAGTGAAGACTGAGTCCTGTCACAGGAGCCTACAAGTTGACATCACACCCAAACTTTGTTACAAACTATCTCCCCCACCCCCATTCATCTTTCCTAAAACTCATGTACTCTCCTCTAAGAGGCCTAGATATCCCGTCCCCTTTCCCTAGGAAGAAGGTATTTAAATCTGGATTCTAAGCCACCGTGGGGAGTTATTCATTTTCCCTGGGATCTCCCACATATACACGAGGTGCACATGTTAATGAACTTTTGTCTTTCTCTTGGTAATCTGTCTTTCATTACAAGGGCCTCCGCTAAGAACTCAGAAGGGTAGAGGAACACTATCTTTCTTCCTCCATAATTCTATCTCGGGAAATCAAGTCCAGGCTGAACAGTGAGTTTGGCTCAAGTGCCAAGCAGTCCTGGCTGAGGGGAGGGAAGCTTCTAAGGGGGAAATCAATGATATTGGCAGCAAAGTAGGACAGAAGGCACACACATGGTTGCTGGTGGGAGTTTAAAGTGGTTCAATATTTTTGGAGGAGGATTTGGCAAAATCGATAGAAGTGTTCAAGGTACATCCAAGTGTCTTCTTCTGGAATCTCATCTGCTGAGATAAAGCACCAGTGCATAAGCCCTGGTCAGAATCCAGGATGCTACTGCAGGCTCCCCTTCCACAATAGGAAAACCTGCTAACAACCTGCATTTTTAAGACAAGGTGGCATCTATACAAATAAAAAGGATAATATGCTAATTAGACTGAACATCTTCCAGATGACCTTCCGAACATCCTTCCAGACAAAGCCATGGTGGCAGGGCTGAGGCAGAGGCAGTTACAGGTTATCAGGCAGGCAGAGAGCAGTTAGGGAGATCAGGCCAGAGGGCAGGTGAGCAGTTAAGACCAACAGCCCTGAGGGTTTTCTGATTGGAGAGGGTGCAGACCAGGCTGAGGAACCACCCCCCTCTCCCTGAGTGCACAAATTTTTGTGCACCGGGCCCCTAGTCCTATATAATAAAACCTTAATATGCAATCAACCAAAGAGTGGAACAAGTAGTCACTATGATGCATACTGACCACCAGGGGGGCAGACGCTCAACCCAGGAGCTGCCCCTTGATGGTCAGTGCACTCCTACAGGGGGATTGCTGCTCAACCAGAAGCTGGGCTGATGGCTGGCAAGTGCAGCAGTGGTGGCAGGAGCCTCTCCTGCCTCTGTGGCACCTTGAACTGGGAGAGGGCATGGCCGGGCTGAGGGACCTCCTCTCCTCCTCCCCCCAGTGCACAAATGTTGTGCATCAGGCCTCTAGTCCTATATAATAAAAGTGTAATATGCTAAGTGTCCAGTCATCCAGTTGGCCATTCAACAAATCTAAGTGTAATATACTAATGATATGCTAAGGCCTCTCAACCATTTTCCAAGGCTTGCACTGACCACCAGGGGGCAGACAGTTGACTGGTCAATCAGTCGCTATGACATGCACTGATCACCAGGGGGCAGATGCTCCGATTGGTAGGTTAGCTTGCTGCTGGGGTCTGGCCAACTGGGACTGAGCTAGATGGGCCAGACATGCCCTGGAGACCTCCTACAGTACCTTTCTTGCTGGCTAGTCTCCAGCATCACTCTCTGGCCCCAATCGTGCACTGGTGAGGGTAAGGTGAGGGTCCCTTGGGCTGGCCTGCACCCTCTCCCAACCCAGGACCCCTTGGGACATGTTAGAGAATTGGTTTCAGCCCGATCCCACAGGTCAGCCTGAGGGACCCCTCTCATGCACAAATTCGTGCACCAGGGCTCTAGTTTGTAACAATCAGTCTAAACTTCTCAATCCCTTCACGTTTTTCACCCAGTGCCTCAAACCCCTCCACTGTAGCAACCATATGTCAGCTCTCTCTGTAGGATAGATATAATTTAAATCTTCCTCATTCTTTCAGTACTTTCATGTGTCTCTGATGAGAGGTCTGGTCTTTTAGCTGGTGGTTTAAGATTACAGGAGATTTTCTGAAAGGTGCTAGAATACTTATTATGGGGAGAGATTAAAATAGTTGAATACATTTATGGTAGAAAACAAATTTGTTAAAAATTATCTTGCAAACTTGGTAGAAATTATCTTGGTAGAAATAGTTGAATAAATTTCTGGTAGAAAACAAACTTGGTAGAAAAGTTAGTCATGTTTACTATGAAGAATAACATTTGTAATGAAACAGAAAATTCCTTTGCTGCATTGGTTTGTGTATCAAAATTACTGTAGGGAGAGTGTTAGCCAATCTGGAGGATATTTCTCAATGACATAGGTCTGTCTTAACTACATAGAGAAGAAAATTAATATGTGTGGGAATTTTACAGCAGGCCATGCACTGCACTAGATGATTGTAAATATCTTGTTTTATTTTGATTTATCTATACTCTTCTATATAAATACTACTAGAGGCTCGGAGCACAAAAATTTGTGCACTCACTCTCACAATCTGGGACCCCTTGGGAGATGTCCACCTGCTGGCTTAGGCCTGCTCCCCAGGGGATTGGACCTAAGCTGGCAGTCTGACATCCCTCTGGCAGCCTGGGAGCCCTCAGGGGATGTCCACTTGCCAGTGGGGAGCAGGCTTAAGCTGCAGTTGGACATCTTTAGCACTGTTGAGGATGCGGGAGAGGCTCCCACCACCACTGCTGTACTGGCAGCCATGAGCCTGGCTTGTGGCTGGCAGAGCTCCGCCTGTGAGAGTGCACTGACCACCAGGGGCAGTTCTTGCATTGAGCATCTGTCCCCTGGTGGTCAGTGTGTGTCATAGTGACCAGTCATTCCCAGTGGTTCTGCTATTAGGGTCAATTTGCATATTACCCTTGATTATATAGGATAGAGGCCTGGTGCATGGGTGGGGACTGGATGGTTGTCTCTGAAGGATGTCCCATATCAGGGTGGGGGTCCCGCTGGTGACGCTGGCCAGCCTGGGTGAGGGACTGGGGACCATTTTCAGACTGGCCACATCTCCATCAGGGAGGGAGGTCCTGCTGGGGTGCCTGGCTAGCCTCAGTGAGTGGCTTGTGGCTGCAGGCTGGCCACAGCCCCTTCATGGTGGGGATCCCCGCTGGGGTGCCTGGCCAGCATTGGTGAGGGACTGATGGCTGTTTATAGGCTGGCCACAGCTCCTTCTGACTGAGGGTCCCTGCTGGGGTGCCTGGCCAGCCTGGGTGAGGGTCTGATGGCTGTTTGCAGGCTGGCCACAACCCCCAGTGACCCAAGCTCTCAGCAAGGCTGGCTAGAAGCAGGTATCTGGGGTTTATTTATCTTCTATAATTGAAATTTTTTTGCCTTGAGTCCAGGCCACAGCCTGACTAAGCAGGCAGCTTCCTCCATAGCCGAGGCAATGAAGCCTCCTATTTGCTCTAGCTCTGTGGCTGCCAGCCACCATCTTGGTTGGATTAATTTGCATATAATCGCTTTGATTGTCTGGTGGGCATGGCTTGGGATGTAGCAGAGTGACACAATTAGCATATTACTCTTTTATTAGATTAGATTAATCTCGGTTTTTTTTTTGAGAAATTGTCAAAGAGAGTTTTAACTAACTCAATACCACAAAGTTAATAGGTTATAGATCTGGAATTTCACCCTTCCCCTCATCTGCTTCCAAAAGCTTTGTTCCTTGTATGCATGCATATTAGCATAACCAATGGCCACATACTGGCACTGGGGGAGGTGAGGGCATGTGCTGGGGAGTGGAAGCAGCCAGGGAGAGGTCAATGAGGGGAAAGCAGACTTGTGTAATGCTTTAAACAATAAGGAATGTAAATTTTAAAAAAACCTTATTCCCACACTGTGTCAGACTCGTTGAATAAGATGGTCCCTTTGCAATTACTCAGAAAAAAAGTATTAGAAATTTTGCAGTAACAACAATTTTATAATATTTAATGGGTATTCTCCATTTGTCCAAAAATCTTACCAGAATTTATACAATTGTTGTCTACAAAAATTAATAAAACATATGACTGCTTTGACATTTTACTTGTTACTAATTTATAATTATGTCAGTAGTGAAAAATATAATAAATACACTAACTTCCATTACATTTTCCAGAAATAATACAACATGAAATAGATTATTTTTTCCGCCTTCAGGTTTTATGCCCGGTTCCATTATATCCCAAATGTGGGCCACTGCTCCTTCTGGTGTGCAGCTCAATAATTGTCTTGGTCTCCTAATAATTTCAGAAGTAAAATGTGGCTCTTTGGTAGGAATAGAAGGATCTTATCTCAACATAATAAAAGCTATTTATGACAGACCCACAGCCAATATCATACTCAATGGGCAAAAATTAAAACCATTTCACCTTAGAACAGGAACAAGACAGGGTTGCCCACTCTCACCACTCCTGTTCAACATAGTACTGGAAGTATTAGCCATTGCAATTAGACAAGAAGAAGATATAAAAGGCATCCAAATTGGAAAAGAAGAAGTAAAACTGTCTCTATTCGCAGATGACATGATATTGTACATAAAAAACCCTAAAAACTCCATCAAAAAATTATTAGACTTAATAAATGAATTCGGCAATGTAGCAGGATACAAAATCAACACCAAGAAATCTATGGCATTTTTATACACAAATAGTGAAAGTAATGAGAGACTAAAAAAACAATCCCATTTACCATCACACCAAAAAAACTAAGATACCTAGGAATAAACTTAACTAAAGAGGTAAAAGACCTCTACTCAGAAAACTACAGGACATTGAAAAAAGAGATAGAGGAAGACATAAACAGATGGAAGAACACACCATGTTCATGGATTGGTAGAACCAACATCATCAAAATGTCCATACTACCTAAAGCAATTTATAAATTCAACACAATCCCCATTAAAATACCAACAGCATATTTTACAGACCTAGAACGAACTCTCCAAAAATTCATCTGGAATAAAAAAAGACCCCGAATAGCTGCAGCAAACCTGAGAAAGAAGAACAAAGTAGGAGGGATCTCAATACCAAATATCAAACTGTATTATAAAGCCACTGTTCTCAAAACTGTCTGGTACTGGCACAAGAATAGACATATAGATCAATGGAATAGAATAGAGAACCCAGAAGTCAACCCGAACCAATATGCTCAATTAATATTTGACAAAGGAGGCAAGAACATACAATGGAATCAAGACAGTCTCTTCAATAAATGGTGCTGGGAAAATTGGACAGATATATGCAAAAAAATGAAACTAGACCACCAACTCACACCATACACAAAAATAAACTCAAAATGGATAAAGGACTTAAATATAAAAAGGGAAACCATAAAAATACTAGAGGAATACAAAGGCAACAAAATCTCAGACATATGCCAAAGCAGTTTCTTCACCGATACAGCCCCTAGGGCATTGGAAACTAAAGAGAAAATTAACAAATGGGACTACATCAAAATAAAAACCTTCTGCACAGCAAAAGAAACCATCAGCAAAACAACAAAAAAACCCACAACATGGGAGAACATATTTGCCAACGCTATCACTGATAAAAGATTAATCTCCAACATTTATAGGGAACTCATACAAATTAACAAAAAGAAGACAAACAATACAATAAAAAAATGGGCAAAGGACCTAAATAGACACTTTTCAAAAGAGGACATTTAGAAAGCTAAGAGACATATGAAAACATGCTCAAAGTCACTACTCATCTGAGAGATGTAAATCAAAACAACAATGAGATACCATCTCATACCTGTAAGAATGGCTATCATCAACAAATCAACAGATGACAGGTGTTGGAGAGGATGTGGAGAAAAAGAAACACTCATGCACTGCTGGTGGGAATGCAGACTGGTGCAGCCACTGTGGAGAACAGTATGGAATTTCCTCAAAAAATTAAAAATGGATCTCCCTTTTGACCCTGTGATCCCACTCCTGGGAATATATCCTAAGAAACCAGAAACACCAATCAGAAAGGACATATGCATCCCTATGTTCATAGCAGCACAATTTACCATAGCTAAAATTTGTTAACAGCCTAGGTGCCCATCAGCAGATGAATGGATTAGAAAACTGTGGTACGTCTACACAATGGAATACTATGCTGCTGTAAAAAGGAAGGAGTTCTTAGCATTTGCAGCAGTATGGATGGAGCTGGAGAACATAATGCTAAGTGAAATAAGCCAGTCAATGAAAGAAAAATACCACATGTCCTCACTCATCTATGGATAATAATGACCATTATAAACTGGTGAACAAAAAGAGATACAGAGGCAGAGCAGCATCAAACAGACTGTCTAATTACAGCAACAAGGACAGGGAGGATTGGTGGGGGGGGTAACAGATCAGCCAAGGGACTTTTATGCATGCATTTAAGCATAACCAATGGACACAAAACACTGGGGGGTAGGGGAGGCGGGCGGAAGGGCAGGGGGAAAAAGAGATATATGTACTAATCTTTGTAAAACTGTATGTAATTAATAAAAAAAATGTGGCTCTTTGTAATATAGGCCAGGGAAACAAACACTGCTTAGCTCCCACTTGATGAATGCTCAAAATTAATTGGTTTAATCAGAAGGATTTCTTAACGTGAAAGGAAAATGGTCATTCTACATGGTTTTACTCTAACTTGAGCAGAGCAGTCCATACAATGCAAAAGATATGGTCTTCGCATCAACAAACTGGATTATAAATACTAGGTCTATCAATATTGTAGTGGAGTTGAGCAAATTAACTCATATTTATGAGCCTTAGTTTCCTCTACTGTAAAAATCAAAATAAAAATTTTAGGGAATGATTCTGAAGATTACATATAATATCTTATTCAAAGCTCTTGAAACATTTGATTATTCAGTTACTTCCCATCCTTTATTTCTAAACTTTCTACTACTTCCACCTTCTCTTTGCCCCAAGGATCAGAGTGGAAAAGAATAGACCAATACCCTTTACATATTGGCTGAATATAACACAGATAATTTTTTAATGAAACCAAAAAATAGAAGGTTTTATCTTACATAATTCAATCATATAGCTTACATCAGTTTATTACATGGACACAACTACTGCCCCCCTTCCTTTGCTGAACCTGTAATGCATATAGTGGATTTTCTACTAATGCAGAAACATGTAGAACTCTGAGGGAGAAGAGGTATGCCTACCTAATTCCATGATCAAAACAGAACAGTGTGCCTGTCACCTTCCCCAAATGACAGAATTGGAGCTGATAGTAACTGGAAACCTGGCATTGGGTTTCCAGTGTCCACATTTTTCTGTTCATTTTGAAGTGGCTGCTGATACAAATGTAATCCATTCACTCCTTGGGTGAAGGCCAAAAGGAAACATCAGCTCAGAGCTGTGTTGGATGACAGGGTTTCTGCAGGTGTTGCTCACAATATTGGGAATAACTATTGGTGATCACAGAAGATTCAAGGAAGGTCAGTTTTGAAACTGATCCTATTTATGTGCAGAAGTGTCAAAGGCACAGCTGAAAACCTGTATGAAATAAGAAATTCCCAAGTAGCAAGCATCATGCATTCACCACCATCCTTAGAAGATTTATTGAGTCAGTGCTTACTAAGTATCTTGTCTTACTTCTAAATTTAATGTCCCTTCTGCATTCTTTATTTGTTGTATAATCATTATTGTTGGATATGACAAAAAGCATTTGTCATTTCTGAAAATATAACAAAATGTTCGTCCTATTTTAAGGCTGGAGTGAGGGCCAATTAGGCCCTGCAAAGGAGCCCAGCCAGCATTCCGGGCGAATTTGCTTTTGTTTATGACTGGAGCTGCCTGAAACAACACACTAGACTCCCGTGCTACTGAGACATACTCATACTCAGGTCATTCCCAAGCATCAGGGAGTCTGGCTCTAAGCCACACCGAATACCTTAGCTCTTGAGATTGACAGGGTAGTCTAGCTTCCTAAACACATTTTAACTGTAAGTTTCCGTGAAAATATCCATTTTCAAAAAGATAGTTATTAGCCTACTAAACTAAGGTAAGATTTTTTGCCATTAAACATTTATGAAAGACATATATCTTAAAATATACTCTTTATATAGAAAAATGTAAAAAAAAGTTATAACACTTGAAGATATTTTAACAACACAATTGCATTATTGTATTGCAGAAGAAACATTGAGTACTATAAACTATCAATAAATGGAAAATCAATTATATGAATAATTTTTAAATAATAAATTTCAGTGCATAATTGGAATGTGCATAGAAATTAGAATAAAATTGCTTGGCAGACTCCTTTGTAATAAAGTGGAACATGGAACACTCTAGTTGTTAATTTTCTTATAAACAGACACATAAAATAGTTTTACAAGTCATATTTAAATGATGAGTTAATATGTAGGAACATATGGGAAATAAGTGTTTCTTCATTTTTTTATCACTTCCCTTCACTGTGGTCACTACAATGCCTTTTATCATCAGCAAGGTCTAAGTCATCAGCATAGCTTTCTATGGCAAATAAATAATATTTAAACTCCAGTTGTAATTGTGCCAACTTTATTCTTGCTGATAAGCCAGATGGTGCCTTGCAATTCAAAGCAAGAGTGCATAATGAAAAGGGCAGGTGCCTTAGAAAAAAACTGACCTTGGTTGAAATCCTGGTTTCTATTTATAAACTGTGAAACCTTGGACTAAATCCTTCAGCCCTCTGACCTCAGGGTCCTCAACTTGAAAATTGTTATAACAGAGACCTCATAAGATTATTATCTAAACTAATAAAAGCAAAATATTAAAATTAACCATTTCTCCGAGACAGGGTAAGCCACGCCCACCAGCCAATCAGAGCGGCTGTATGCAAATTAGCCCAGCCAACATGGCGGCCGCCACTCACGGACCTGAGTAAACAGCCCTTTCCATTGCGGCAGGAGTGAAAGTGAAGCTGAGCCCTTCAGCTCAGCTCCGA